>VKON01003655.1:243461-267088 GCA_009741485.1 Malurus cyaneus samueli | reverse complement strand
GAGGGGACAGATGTGTTTTCTGTGATGCATAAGTGAGGGAGTGCCAGCCCACAGGGCTGTCGGGGATGTGTGACCCTGCCCTGATGCTTTCTGTCCCTGTCCCCCACAGCCATGGCCAGGCTCCTCAGCACCTGCTGCCTGCTGCGTGCTCCTCGGCCGCTGCACTGATCGCCTCTCCAAGAAGGGCAAAGGCAAACCCAGCGGAGGCGGTTGGGGCACGGGGAGCCATCGCCAGCCAGCTACCCCGCCAGCCCAGCTACCCCCACAACCCGGGCTACCCCCACAACCCGGGCTACCCCACAACCCGGGCTACCCCACAACCCGGGATACCCGGCTGGGGCAGGGGTACAACCCATCCAGCGGAGGAAGCTACCACCAAAAGCCGTGGAAGCCCCCAAACCCAAGACCAACTTCAAGCACGTGGCGGGGCGGCGGCAGCGGGGCGTGGTGGGGGGGCTGGGGGCTACGCCATGGGCCGGGTGATGTCGGGATGCACTACAGCTTTGACAGCCCCGACGAGTACCGCTGGTGAACAGAACGCGGCGCGCTACCCCAACCAGGTCTACTACCGCGACTACCGCGACCACGGCGGCCCCGTGCCCCAGGACGTCTTCGTGGCCGACTGCTTCAACATCACCGTCACCGAGCACAACATCGGCCCGGCCGCCAAAGAAAACGCCTCGGAGGCCGGCGCGGCCGCCAACCAGACAGAGGCAGAGCTGGAGACCAGGGTGGTGACCAAGGTGATCCGGGAGATGTGCATCCAGCAGTACCAGGAGTACCGCCTGGCCTCGGGCATCCGGCTGCACCTCGCCGACGCCTCCCTCGCCGCTCTGCTGCTCCTCGTCCTCTTCACCCTGCACTAGAGCGCCCCGGGTCTCGCAGCTTCGAGATGTCACCCGTGTCCCTGTGGGGTCCCCCTGGCCCCCCCGTTCTTGCTTGTGGTCATTCTGGGGAAGAGCCCCTGGGGCACGCGCCTCCACCAAGTCTCTGTTTAGGCAATGGATGAAGATTTCCTTCTCTGCCCCGAACACATCCCCAGAGAGGCAGGACAGCGCTGGAGCTGGATGCCCAAAACACAGCCTTCACCATCTCCTCCTCCCTGAGCCCACCCTGAGAGGGATGAGGCAGAGGGGAGCTCTCCTTGGTATCCCTGCAAGGGCATTTTTGAAAATCCCTTTTGCTAACAGGCAGGGTTTTATCTAATTCCCTTAGTCCCGCTGCCACCACACCCCCTTTCCCTGGGCACCCCAGCATCTCTGTCCCACTGGGATTTCAGAGGGCAGACATGGGGTTTTCAAGCTGCCAGTCTGAAATTTTAACCCTTACCCTGTACATAAGGACCTGACACTGCACACCCTGCATGCTGCAAAAACCTGCTGCAGCAATACACCAAAATGAAGTAATTTTTTATTCCCCCTGCTGCAAGGCTGAAGCATCAGTTGGTCTTTGAAGTCAGAAAATGCAGCTGAATGCCCCAAACACCCCAAAATAGTTTATTGCAGCCCAAGAAAAAGCTATTTGGATCCTCTAGGTGACAAGTCATGTTCATACTTCAGCACCTTGACCAAGGATGTTAAAATACAGCAAAAGGATTCTCAGGGGGTCAAGCACATAGCAAGAGACTGAAATCAGCTATACCACATAGGTACAGCAAACAGCATTGGGAAAAACGGGCCTGGGAAGGGAGATGCTTTAAAAAAGATCACATTTATGAGTAATTCCTTTGACACGTGGAAGCAATGGGTGAAATGCTTCTTATGTGCTGGGTCAATGCTGGGCTGGGAACGAGCTGTAACTTCTGTGGCGCTGCGCTTGTCAAACCGAGCTCTATTTAATATCCCTCGTGTATTTTTTTGCAAGGCACTGAATAACACCGTCCTAAATGAAATTTTTTTGCATTGGTGTAAGCTAAGTGAAAATATTATATATATATATATATAAATAGAGAGAAATAAACCTTTCAGATATCCACTGGAAAAGCAGGGCTTTGAGGTGTCCCGTACTTTGTGATATGCTGATGTTTTGTAAACTGTCTCGGTGCATGCCCGGAATTCGCTGTGCTGAGCCTTTTCTAAGTGTTCAACGTCTGGTACAAATTAAAATGGATAAAGCCAAGGTGCCCAGCAGCCTCCTTCGTAAAACAGCTCCCAGTCAGCCTCGCTGAACAGAAGCAGCATTTTTCACCCTCTGTGTCCCCTCCCCAGCCTGTGGAAGCCTTTGTTCCCTTCCAGCACCGAATTTGGCCCAAACCCCACAATCTTAGTTAACCTTTTCTCCTCCCCTACTCCCATTGATGGTATCACTACAATCCAACAAGTATTTTCTAATTTCTGTCTAATTCTAATTTCTTCCTAATAAAAGAATTTTTACATTTGCTGTTTCAGTGGCGTTAAGCCTGACCCAAGCCCTACTTAATCATGGAATCCTGGAATGGTTTGGGCTGGAAGGGACCTTAAAGCTCATCCGTCCACCCCCTGTCATGGGCAGGGACACCTTACACTATCCAGGGTGCTCCAATTCTTGTTCAGTGTGACCTTGGACATTCCAGGGATGGAGCAGCACAGTTTCTGGTGCACCCGTGCCAGGGCCTCACCACCCTCACAGGGAAGAATTCCTTCCCAATATCCCATCCATCCCTGCCCTCTGGCACTGGGAAGCCATTCCCCTTGTCCCCAGTCCCTCTCCAGCTCTCCTGGAGCCCCTTCAGGCACTGGAAGGGGCTCTCGAGTCTCCCTGGAGCTTCCCTTCTCCAGGTGAGCACCCCCAGCTCTCCCAGCCCCAGAGGGGCCCAGCCCTGGGAGCAGCTCCGTGGCCTCCTCTGGATTTGCAGCAGCAGCTCCAGATCCTCCATGGGGTCCAGGGTTGGGTGCAGCTCTGCAGGTGGGGTCTCATTTGAGTGGGGCTGAGGGCAGAATCCCCCAGAGCTGCTGCCCACACTGAGGGATCAATCCAGGCTCGATGCAAATCAGCCTCAATGCAATTTATTTCCATTTATT
The DNA here is from genome assembly GCA_009741485.1 of Malurus cyaneus samueli. Lineage (NCBI taxonomy): Eukaryota > Metazoa > Chordata > Aves > Passeriformes > Maluridae > Malurus > Malurus cyaneus. The sequence continues at coordinate 264,089 of VKON01003655.1, read as the reverse complement.
TGCATTTCACAACCGACACACAACCAGCAGAGGACCATCCTCTAACAGAGCGCTCTGACAAGCTGCAGTCCAGCGGTAGGAGGGAATCCCCACAAAAAGAAGGAGGAAAAAGCTTCACCCCATCCACAGGAAGGGAACAAAACCTCCCAGAAGAATGAACAAAAAACCCTATTTTCTGAGACGAACACATGGGTATTTCCAGGAAGAGGCTTCCAGCACTTGCACAATGAATTCCCCTGGGAGGGTTTGACCTCAGCAGCAGCACTATAAATTGTTCATTTTTAACCACCAACCCCCGTCTTCAATTCCCTTTCTCCCGCACAGGGAATCTGCTCCAGCCTCCCAATCACGGGAACACATTGGCAATGCTCAGATGAGCTCAGAAATAACAATTCCTCTCCCCACACACACAGCACTGCAATTTTTCACCCGTCCTGGGGGGAGTGGGAGTTTAGAGTGATTTCTGGAGCCATCTACTCGGCAGGGAATGTGAGAACATTCCTGGCTCCAGGAGCCCTCGAGAAGGATGTGAGGACACATCTGAACCCTTGTGTCCTTTAAGGACAGCTGGATGAAGAAACTCCAGAGCCTTTTGGGCCCCTGATCTGTTGAACCAGAGAAAATTAATAATTAGCTAAATACTCCAAATCCTGGAGCGTGCACAGGAGCCACACACGGAGCGAGCATGGGGAGAGTTTCTGATTTACCAGGTTGATAATAAATACACCCCGAAGTATAAATACATCCCGAAGTATAAATACACCCCAAAGGATAAACACCCCAAAGGATAAATACAATGAAATTTGAGGGTTGTTCTTTCAGTCTCCTCCAAATCTCCCATCACACAGCACTTGGCACCCCCATCTCCGTAAATAAACATCCCCCATCCAGACAAGCAACTGAATGCATTTTTCCTGCCTGGAAAAAGCTGTAAAAGGAGGAATTTTGGTGCACAGGTGGCCAGTTAGCAGAGAGCTGGAGGAGGAATGGTCTGATTTAGAGGCTTGAAATGCAGATCAAGGAGGGAGGGGGTTAATCGCTGCCAGGGTCCGGTGCTGGGGATCAGCGGAGCCGCTTTTCCAGGCGAACAGCTCCATCTCCCGTCCGAACACACAGCACGCTCCAAAATCCAAAATAGGCTGAGCTTTGTGCCGGCACGGTAGAACCCAGCGCTCACTCGGTCGCTGTTTTGGAGAAAATCGCCGGGAAATGCCTTGATTTGATTTCAGCCACTCTCCCGGAAAAGCAAATCCGAGGTATCTTGGTGTCTCGGGATGCTCAAGATCAGCCGTGCTCCCCTGCAGGGCATTCAACCCCAAAACTCCCCAGCACAGGGTGATTATCTAGGATGTTAATGGCTATTAAAGCTGCTTTTTTTTTTTTTTTTTTTTTTAAACCTGCAGCCCAGCCCTTTGCCGGTACTGGAAATTAAACTGCGGGGAAGCAGAAGCTTTTGGCTTGGAAGGGACTCTAAAAACAATCCAGTCCCACCCTTCATCACAGGTAGGGACGCCTTTCCACTGTCCCAGATTGCTCCAAGCCCTGTCCAGCCCGGCTTGAACATTCCAGGGACCAGGAGCAGCCAAAGCTTCTCTGGGAATTCCATCCCAGCCCACTCACCCTCACAGGGAGGAATTCTTCCTGCTATCCCATCTAACTCTGCCTTCTGGCAGTGGGAAGCCATTCTCCTTGTCCTGGCACTCCATGTCCTTATTAAAAAATCTTCCCAGGTAAAAGTATCCCCATGTACTGTGCACTGTGAGAGGCTAAAGCAAGAAAAAATTGGGAAGAGCAGGGTCATTCCTGCTGCTTGCTGAGCTCAGATTAGGGCCATGAGCAGAGGATGCTCATCATGGATAGGACATTGCAGCATTTACCTGGGCCTGGATGCAAAATATATGGTGGAAATGCAAATCCAAGATGTAGCTGAAAGTTCTGTCATGTTTGTTTGGTATTTTAAACAAACACATTAAAAACAACCTGTCAGTGCTTTGTAGGAATGATGGGTTTGTTCAGCTGAAAGCTGAAAAACCAGGGATGACAGTGATTTGGACAAGGCCATGGTCTCAGGTGCATCCTTGCTAAAATATATTATTGAATCTCCCAGGTGCCAACGAGTTCTGTAAAGTTTTTTACAATATTGTAAAAGAGCCCCCAGAATAAATATCGATGGGCTCAGGTTTCTTTCAACCCCCATTAGAGGTGAGGCCCAACTCAGCTCCTCTCCTGGGGAGATAATAAGGATTTTCATATCCTCAAATCCACTAATTTCAAGGAGAGATCACCACTTACAAACATCCAGGCTCAAAATCCTTCAGTGCAGACTTACCTGCTGGAGGATGGTAAATTACACCTGCCCACAAACCTTTTGAGATCCAAGTTTTTCACTTGGCATTGGTTTGTTTTCTTTTCTCACAGCAATGTTGAGCTGCTGCTGTTAAAACCAGAATTTAGGCGAGGTTTGACCCACCAGGCAGGGATTAGAGAAGAAATTGCATCTGGAGGGAAAAACACCCCTTACCATTCCTTTTAGTCTCTTCCAAGGAGGATTTTCCTCCGCACTGACACACACAAAGCACCAGAGACAGGGTCAGTCCAATAGCCAGGTGGGTTTTGGCAGGGGATACTATATTTTGGGATATCAAAGATTGGGATAAATGATATCAAAGCCAGACAGATACGACTGAGTGGGGTTTGTCCTTCAGCATCCCGTTCACCCCACAGCATCCCTTAGAGATGTGACTCTTCCTTGGGTCACTCTTGGTGCTAAAGACAATGGATTTGTTAAAACCAGAGAGTGTCTCAAGGCCAAACTTTATTGAAAGGCAGAGGGGTCCGTTTCCAAGCCCCACATCCTCCCTCCCCACAAATCCAGCTCTCTTCTGGGGAAAAGGAGCATTTTTTGGTAAAGCCGTGCACATGGGCGCTGGCAGGGCTGCTCCAGCATCGCTCCGGGTGCCGATTTCCACAGGTCCTTGCAGGGCTGCGTTTGCTCACAGAGCTGCTGTCCCAGGTGGGGCTGGCAGGATGCATCGGGCTCCCGGGTGAGCACCGGGATGGCACAGGATCCGCTGCGCCGGCGGCGGAACTGAGGCAGCGATGGAGCGTCTGTCCCACCTCTCAATCCACATGCAATCTCCCAGGAAAGTCATTCACTAAGAAATGCGGGCGGGCGGAAACTGAGGCAGTGATGGAGCGTCTGTCCCACCTCTCAAATCCACATGCAATCTCCCAGGAAAGTCATTCACTAAGAAATGCGGCGAGCGGAAACTGAGGCAGTGATGGAGCGTCTGTCCCACCTCTCAATCCACATGCAATCTCCCAGGAAAGTCATTCACCTACAGAAATGCGGCGAGCGGAAATTAGGGCAGTGATGGGCGTCTGTCCACCCCCCCAATCATGCATATCCAGGAAGTCACTTCACTAAGAATATCGGCCGGCGCTCCCTCGTGTGCCGGGGCGAGCTCAGCGCTGCAGCCCGTGGCACGAGGCAGGCAGCGGATGCCAAGAGCAGGGCGAGGCCCGGAGTGCCCCCGCGCACGGGTAACCCGAGGGGCTGGTGCTGGGGGGTCCCGCTTGTCCCCACTCGGGCCAGCCGGCAGCGTGGAACCACGCCCTGCGGGTGCGGCTGTCTCGCCGCCGGGAGATGCGTGGCCCATGGCGACGGTCGCGGCGCCACGACGAGCCCATGCCGTACACCGCTGGCCGGCGCCGGGCAGCGATCGCTCCGCCACTTTTGGAGCCGCGGCCGGGAGTCGCCCCCGGCTCCGGGACACGGCGCGGAAGCCCCCGCGGAGACCCCCGCCCCCGCCGCACGCGCCCCGCCGCTCCTGCCCCGGCCCCGCGGCGGCCGACCTGGACACATCGCTGCAGAGGGCGAGCAGCAGCATCCCGCCCACCCAAGGCGTCCAGGGGCCGCATCCTGCCCCACCTGCGGAGAGGGAACAGGGAGCACAGTGAGCGCCCGCACCGCCTCAGCCCCGGGACAGCCTGCCTTTAATGCACTTATTGATTATTCATGCAGCGTTTATCCGTTTTTATTTCTATAGTTTACCTCACAGAATCATTCTGAGTGGAAGGGAGCCCCCAAGGATGAAGTCCCAAACTCTTCAGTGAGTGACGTGGAGAGTGGCAAACCCACAAGCTTGGTGTTATTAGCACCCTCCTGCAACCAGCTGAGGCTAACCTCAATGGCTTAAATCGTATATATGATTACATTTTTATAATTTATTCTATACATCATTTATTGCTAGGTTACTTCAATATAGAAATATAGAATAACAATATGTTAATCAATATCAAGTAATTTCTAATGAGAACATATAATACATATAAATAGTAATACTGTGCATATTAATTATATTAATAAGATTGAGTTATATTATATTTACATCATAAATATACACCTATTTGTTATATATATTGTATTATTTAAGTACAGTAATACATAGTTAAAGCACACCTTCCAGTGGAAGATGTTCCTTCCCATGACAGGGGGTAGGACTGGATGGTCTTAAGTTCCCTTTCACTGAACCATTTCGGGCCTCTATGATTTAATGCATTACTGTACATATTTACCCTGTTCTATACATTTAATAAATAGGGAGGGTGGACACCATGGTGCAAACAAACCCTCCCAGTTTTCCAAATTCACACCTCTGGGAGATTGCATGTGGATTTGAGAGGTGGGACAGACGCTCCATCACTGCCTCAGTTTCCGCCCGCCCGCATTTCTTAGTGAATGACTTTCCTGGGAGATTGCATGTGGATTGGGGAGGTGGGACAGACGCTCCATCGCTGCCTCAGTTTCCGCCCGCCCGCATTTCTTAGTGAATGACTTTCCTGGGAGATTGCATGTGGATTTGAGAGGTGGGACAGACGCTCCATCGCTGCCTCAGTTTCCGCCCGCCGGCGCAGCGGGATCCTGTGCCATCCCGGTGCTCACCCGGGAGCCCGATGCATCCTGCCAGCCCCACCTGGGACAGCAGCTCTGTGAGCAAACGCAGCCCTGCAAGGACCTGTGGAAATCGGCACCCGGAGCGATGCTGGAGCAGCCCTGCCAGCGCTCAGCTCTGGTTTCCCATTGCACGGCTTTACCAAAAAATGCTCCTTTTCCCCAGAAGAGAGCTGGGATTTGTGGGGAGGGAGGATGTGGGGCTTGGAAACGGACCCCTCTGCCTTTCAATAAAGTTTGGCCTTGAGACACTCTCTGGTTTTAACCAAATCCATTGTCTTTAGCACCAAGAGTGACCCAAGGAAGAGTCACATCTCTAAGGGATGCTGTGGGGGTGAACGGGATGCTGAGAGACAAACCCCACTCAGTCGTATCTGTCTGGCTTTGATATCATTTATCCCAATCTTTGATATCCCAAAATATAGTATCCCCTGCCCAAAACCCACCTGGCTATTGGACTGACCCTGTCTCTGGTGCTTTGTGTGTGTCAGTGCGGAGGAAAATCCTCCTTGGAAGAGACTAAAAGGAATGGTAAGGGGTGTTTTTCCCTCCAGATGCAATTTCTTCTCTAATCCCTGGCCTGGTGGGTCAAACCTCGCCTAAATTCTGGTTTTAACAGCAGCAGCTCAACCATTGCTGTGAGAAAAGAAAACAAACCAATGCCAAGTGAAAAACTTTGGATCTCAAAAAGGTTTGTGGGCAGGTGTAATTTACCATCCTCCAGCAGGTAAGTCTGCACTGAAGGATTTTTGAGCCTGGATGTTTGTAAGTGGGTGATCTCTCCTTGAAATTAGTGGATTTGAGGATATGAAAATCCTTATTATCTCCCCAGGAGAGGAGCTGAGTTGGGCCTCACCTCTAATGGGGGTTGAAAGAAACCTGAGCCCATGGATATTTATTCTGGGGGCTCTTTTACAATATTTTGTAAAAAACTTTACAGAACTCGTTTGGCACCTGGGAGATTCAATAATATATTTTAGCAAGGATGCACCTGAGACCCATGGCCTTGTCCAAATCACTGTCATCCCTGGTTTTTCAGCTTTCAGCTGAACAAACCCATCCATTCCTACAATGCACTGACAGGTTGTTTTTTAATGTGTTTGTTTAAAATACCAAACAAACATGACAGAACTTTCAGCTACATCTTGGATTTGCATTTTTCCACCATATATTTTGCATCCAGGCCCAGGTAAATGCTTCAATGTCCTATCCATGATGAGCATCCTCTGCTCATGGCCCTAATCTGAGCTCAGAAATGCAGCAGGAATGACCCTGCTCTTCCCAATTTTTTCTTGCCTTTAGCCTCTCATCAGTGCACAGTACATGGGGATACTTTTTACCTGGGAAGGATTTTTTAATAAGGACATGGAGTGCCAGGACAAGGGAGAATGGCTTCCCACTGCAGAAGGCAGGGTTAGATGGGATAGCAGGAAGAAATTCCTCCCTGTGAGGGTGGGGTGGGGCTGGGATGGAATTCCCAGAGAAGCTTTGGTCTGCTCCTGGATCCTGGAAGTGTTCAAGCCGGGCTGGACAGGGCTTGGAGCAATCTGGGACAGTGGAAAGGCGTCCTACCTGTGATGAAGGGTGGGACTGGATTGTTTTTAGAGTCCCTTCCAAGGCCAAAAGCTTCTGCTTCCCGCAGTTTAATTTCCAGTACCGGCAAAAGGGCTGGGCTGCAGGTTAAAAAAAAAAAAAAAAAAAAAAAAAGCAGCTTAATAGCCATTAACATCCTAGATAATCACCCTGTGCTGGGAGTTTTGGGGTTGAATGCTGCAGGGGACACGGCTGATCTTGAGCATCCCAGACACCAAGATACCTCGGGATTTGCTTTTCCGGGAGAGTGGCTGAAATCAAATCAAGGCATTTCCCGGCGATTTTCTCCAAAACAGCGACCGAGTGAGCGCTGGGTTCTACCGTGCCGGCACAAAGCTCAGCCTATTTTGGATTTTGGAGCGTGCTGTGTGTTCGGACGGGAGATGGAGCTGTTCGCCTGGAAAAGCGGCTCCGCTGATCCCCAGCACCGGACCCTGGCAGCGATTAACCCCCTCCCCTCCCTTGATCTGCATTTCAAGCCTCTAAATCAGACCATTCCTCCTCCAGCTCTCTGCTAACTGGCCACCTGTGCACCAAAATTCCTCCTTTTACAGCTTTTTCCAGGCAGGAAAAATGCATTCAGTTGCTCTGTCTGGATGGGGGATGTTTATTTACGGAGATGGGGGGTGCTGTGTGATGGGAGATTTGGAGGAGACTGAAAGAACAACCCTCAAATTTCATTGTATTTATCCTTTGGGGTGTATTTATCCTTTGGGGTGTATTTATACTTCGGGATGTATTTATACTTCGGGGTGTATTTATTATCAACCTGGTAAATCAGAAACTCTCCCCATGCTCGCTCCGTGTGTGGCTCCTGTGCACGCTCCAGGATTTGGAGTATTTAGCTAATTAATTAATTTCTCTGGTTCAACAGATCAGGGGGCCCAAAAGGCTCTGGAGTTTCTTCATCCAGCTGTCCTTAAAGGACACAAGGGTTCAGATGTGTCCTCACATCCTTCTCGAGGGCTCCTGGAGCCAGGAATGTTCTCACATTCCCTGCCGAGTAGATGGCTCCAGAAATCACTCTAAACTCCCACTCCCCCCAGGACGGGTGAAAAATTGCAGTGCTGTGTGTGTGGGGAGGAAGGAATTGTTATTTCTGAGCTCATCTGAGCATTGCCAATGTGTTTCCCGTGATTGGGAGGCTGGAGCAGATTCCCTGTGCTGGGAGAAAGGGAATTGAAGACGGGGGTTTGGGGTTAAAAATGAACAATTTATAGTGCTGCTGCTGAGGTCAAACCCTCCCCAGGGGAATTCATTGTGCAAGTGCTGGAAGCCTCTTCCTGGAAATACCCATGTGTTCGTCTCAGAAAATAGGGGTTTTTTGTTCATTCTTCTGGGGAGGTTTTGTTCCCTTCCTGTGGATGGGGTGAAGCTTTTTCCTTCCTTCTTTTGTGGGGATTTTCCCTCCTACCGCTGGACTGCAGCTTGTCAGAGCCTGCTCTGTTAGAGGATGGGTCCTCTGCTGGTTGTGTGTCGGTTGTGAAATGCAAATAAATGGAAATAAATTGCATTGAGGCTGATTTGCATCGAGCCTGGATTGATCCCTCAGTGTGGGCAGCAGCTCTGGGGGGATTCTGCCCCTCAGCCCCACTCAAATGAGACCCCACCTGCAGAGCTGCACCCAACCCTGGGACCCCACTGGAGGATCTGGAGCTGCTGCTGCAAATCCAGAGGAGGCCACGGAGCTGCTCCCAGGGCTGGAGCCCCTCTGGGGCTGGGAGAGCTGGGGGTGCTCACCTGGAGAAGGGAAAGCTCCAGGGAGACTCGAGAGCCCCTTCCAGTGCCTGAAGGGGCTCCAGGAGAGCTGGAGAGGGACTGGGGACAAGGGGGAATGGCTTCCCAGTGCCAGAGGGCAGGGATGGATGGGATATTGGGAAGGAATTCTTCCCTGTGAGGGTGATGAGGCCCTGGCACAGGGCGCCCAGAGAAACTGTGGCTGCTCCATCCCTGGAAGTGTCCAAGGTCACACTGAACAAGAATTGGAGCACCCTGGATAGTGTAAGGTGTCCCTGCCCATGACAGGGAGTGGGACTGGATGAGCTTTAAGGTCCCTTCCAGCCCAAACCATTCCAGGATTCCATGATTAAGTAGGGCTTGGGTCAGGCTTAACGCCACTGAAACAGCAAATGTAAAAATTCTTTTATTAGGAAGAAATTAGAATTAGACAGAAATTAGAAAATACTTGTTGGATTGTAGTGATACCATCAGTGGGAGTAGGGGAGGAGAAAAGGTTAACTAAGATTGTGGGGTTTGGGCCAAATTCGGTGCTGGAAGGGAACAAAGGCTTCCACAGGCTGGGGAGGGGACACAGAGGGTGAAAAATGCTGCTTCTGTTCAGCGAGGCTGACTGGGAGCTGTTTTACGAAGGAGGCTGCTGGGCACCTTGGCTTTATCCATTTTAATTTGTACCAGACGTTGAACACTTAGAAAAGGCTCAGCACAGCGAATTCCGGGCATGCACCGAGACAGTTTACAAAACATTAAAACATCAGCATCAAAGTTACGGGACACCTCAAAGCCCTGCTTTTCCAGTGGATATCCTGAAAGGTTATTTCTCTCTATTTATATATATAAATAATATAATATATTTTCACTTAGCTTACACCAATGCAAAAAAATTTCATTTAGGACGGTGTTATTCAGTGCCTTGCAAAAAAAATACACGAGGGATATTAAATAGAGCTCGGTTTGACAAGCGCAGCGCCACAGAAGGTTACAGCTCGTTCCCAGCCCAGCATTGACCCAGCACATAAGAAGCAATTTCACCCATTGCTTCCACGTGTCAAAGGAATTACTCATAAATGTGATCTTTTTTTAAAGCATCTCCCTTCCCAGGCCCGTTTTTCCCAATGCTGTTTGCTGTACCTAGTGTGGTATAGCTGATTTCAGTCTCTTGCTATGTGCTTGACCCCCCTGAGAATCCTTTTGCTGTATTTAACATCCTTTGGGTCAAGGTGCTGAAGTATGAACATGACTTGTCACCTAGAGGATCCAAAATAGCTTTTTCTTGGGCTGCAATAAACTATTTTGGGGGTGTTTGGGGCTCAGCTGCATTTTCTGACTTCAAAGACCAACTGATGCTTCAGCCTTGCAGCAGGGGGAATAAAAATTACTTCATTTTGGTGTATTGCTGCAGCAGGTTTTGCAGCATGCAGGGTGTGCAGTGTCAGGTCCTTATGTCAGGGGTAGGGTTAAAATTTCAGACTGCAGCTTGAAAACCCATGTCTGCCCCTCTGAAATCCCAGTGGGACAGAGATGCTGGGTGCCCCAGGGAAAGGGGGTGTGGTGGAGCGGGACTAAGGGAATTAGATAAAACCCTGCCTGTTAGCAAGGGATTTTCAAAAATGCCCTTGCAGGGATACCAAGGAGAGCTCCTCTGCCTCATCCCTCTCAGGGTGGGCTCAGGGAGGAGGAGATGGTGAAGGCTGTGTTTTGGGCATCCAGCTCCAGCGCTGCTCCTGCCTCTCTGGGGATGTGTTCGGGGCAGAGAAGGAAATCTTCATCCATTGCCTAAACCAGAGACTTGGTGGAGGCGCGTGCCCCAGGGGCTCTTCCCCAAGAATGACACAAGCAAGAACGGGGGGGCCAGGGGGACCCCACAGGGACACGGGTGACATCTCGAAGCTGCGAGACCCGGGGCGCTCTAGTGCAGGGTGAAGAGGACGAGGAGCAGCAGAGCGGCGAGGGAGGCGTCGGCGAGGTGCAGCCGGATGCCCGAGGCCAGCGGTACTCCTGGTACTGCTGGATGCACATCTCCCGGATCACCTTGGTCACCACCCTGGTCTCCAGCTCTGCCTCTGTCTGGTTGGCGGCCGCGCCGGCCTCCGAGGCGTTTTTCTTGGCGGCCGGGCCGATGTTGTGCTCGGTGACGGTGATTGAAGCAGTCGGCCACGAAGACGTCCTGGGGCACGGGGCCGCCGTGGTCCGGTAGTCGCGGTAGTAGACCTGGTTGGGGTAGCGCGCCCGTTCTGGTTCCACCAGCGGTACTCGTCGGGGCTGTCAAAGCTGTAGTGCATCCCGACATCCCCCGGCCCATGGCGTAGCCCCCAGCCCCCCCACCACGGCCCCCTGCCGCCGCCCCGCCACGTGCTTGAAGTTGGTCTTGGGTTTGGGGGCTTCCACGGCTTTTGGTGGTAGCTTCCTCCGCTGGATGGTTTGACCTGCCCCAGCCCGGGTATCCCGGGTTGTGGGGGTAGCCCGGGTTGTGGGGGTAGCCGGTTGTGGGGGTAGCCCGGGTTGTGGGGGTAGCTGGTGGCGGGGGTAGCTGGGCTGGCGATGGCTCCCCGTGCCCAACCGCCTCCCTGGGTTTGCCTTTGCCCTTCTTGGAGAAGGCGATGTCAGTGCAGACGCCGAGGAGCAGCAGCAGCAGGCAGCAGGTGCTGAGGAGCCTGGCCATGGCTGTGGGGGACAGGGACAGAAAGCATCAGGGCAGGGTCACACATCGACAGCCCTGTGGCTGGCACTCCTCACTTATGCATCACAGAAACACAATCTGGTCCCCTTCAACAAGCTGCAGAATAAACAAATTTGGACTAAATGCATAGCTATCCCCCCAAAACTCCTTATTTTTACATAAATATTTTATATTTTATATATAACACATATACATATATATACATATATATAACACACACATATAATATACATATATATATCACACACACACAACACATATATATATATATATTTATATAATACACACAGGGCCCGCTGGTAACAGCAGTTTTAAGTAGTGAAAGAAAGCTTTTGAAGGAAAACGTTTTAAGACCAAAATGATCCGAGGTAAAACTCCACTTATCAAACCTGTCCTATTCTGTCTGAGCATAGAATTGAGAATTCTGTGTGTCAGGATCAATGCCATGAGCAGATTCAACCCAGTCCCAAAGCTTTCGGGTACTTGGTGCTGCAAGGAGGGCAACGCCAGCCTGGCCCGGCCCGGCCCCAGAGGTTTTCTTTTCCCAAAGAACAGAATTCAATGTTTTTTTACCCAAATCCCTGTTAATGGGCAACAGGCCTTAACTGAAAACCAGCATTTTTTTAGTTCATATTGTTTGCAAAGATCCATTGACTCAGCATTCCAGGGGCATCCCAGGCATCCCCAATGTTGGCTGGCAAGGATGAAATCCCCTTTAACGAGGCATTTCCTTCCCTATAAACATAATCCAGCCTCTAAAACCCACACTAGGTCCGCAAATCCTTTGAAAGACTTTTGAAAACACCTCCCAAGCTGCAAAACCCCTTCAGATGTCTCCCCGAAAAACCAAGGGCATTCAATTTCTGCTCCTCTGTGTTTAAGGTGTGAGTGCAACAATAGCAAAGGGTTTTCCATCCTCCTGAGACTGACACCCCCCAAAATCCCCTGTGCCTGCTGGGGAGGGTGAGAGAAGCATTCTCTGTGTGGGTGGGCCTTTCACAGCATCTCTGGATGTGCCTTCTGGCTCATGTTAAAGCAAGAAACAATTAATATTCTGAAGTCCTGTAATTTTTTTTTAGCAATTAATCAATCCATTCTCCATGGAGTCACCTCAGGGATAACCTAAGCAGGAAGGAGTTGCTGAACTTTCCTGAGATGCTGCCCTTAACAGCCAAAGAGGCCACAAGCCGCACGTTAAGCCAAAATTCTCTGTAGCAACCTAGACATGGCTCTGTAGCCCATAAAAAGCAAATTAATCTTTTGGGTTTAGATAATGATGCTTTTTCTCCCCTTCCCCCACAAAAAATCTGGTCTTATGTCAGAAAAGATTGAATTAAAGCCTTATATGGTCAGTACTTTGAGTGGGATTGTTAGCAAGAGCCTCAATAAAAATGCAGGAAGATGCACAAGCCTTTCCTGGTGAATGGGCACAATTCCAGCTTGGCCTGCCTGCTCATGGAAAATATCTGGGCACAAGGCATTTGGAGTGGGTTTGCTGCCTCCCTCACCTGCAGCACCCACCGCTGGGCAGGGATGAGATGGGGGGGTTAAAAATAGCAAAAGACAGTGAAAAACACAAATGAGTGAACGCTCTTTGAATATTCAGAAAAAAAAATTAAAAAGGAGGAGGAAAATGCAGCATTGCAAATTTGTAATATATTCTGGAGATATCACTCGCCACTCTGAGTTCTGAGGGGATAAGATAAGCCCCTGGTTGAAGGGGTTCTGGCAAAGCCTGGAGGATGCTCCAGCCGGCAGCACTGACTGCTCCTCTAAGTGCCTTTAGAGCCGAGCTCTGATAAACAGGGCAGAGCTCGTTGCGGTCACGCTAATTAGCGAGTGCTGGCTTCACCCCAAATTAATGTGTTTCCTGCACAAACCCCTGATGGGGGTCAGGACCCTTTCCTCAGGCCCGGAGCTGGGATCTCTCATGCTGGAAATGACATTTACGGCACGACCGTGATATTAATACTAAATTATAGATCGAGTGGCTTCACAGGCGGTTTTTTTTCCTGACGCTTTTTAACCCCCTCCCCAAATCTTCCTCCCCTGCCGATGCTGGAAATGAGAAATTAATTCAGGTTTATATCGGAGGATTCTTATCCGGTGCGGAGAACTGGAGGAACTCTGTGCTTTTCAGGGGAGAGGAAAATGGAGGCTGCGAGGAGCGATCACAAGCAGCAATTCGCGCTCGGGCTGGAAAGGAGGAGGTTTCGGTCTGGAGGGGAAAACCAAACCCCGGGTGCCAAAATAACCGCGGAAATAACCTTGGGAAGGCTAGCGGGGAGAGGGGGAATGAGCGAAGGGAGGTGGGGATGGTGAAGTGGGAAGATGCTCGGGAATGGGGTGTCCGGACCCTCCTGGCAACGCTGGGAATGTCCTGGCTTGCGGGGTGGAAATTCCTAGCCGGGGTTCTGGGAACTTGCTCCTGAAATGTCACCCTCTTGGTTTGGAAATCTCCCCTTTCTCCCTTTCTCTTTAATCCCCCAAACAACGGGGGAGCAGCTGGCAGCCGAGGGGAAAGAGAAGAAATCCCCACCCGCGCCAGCATTATATCAGCCCTGAGTAAACAAGCCCCGGGCAGGAACAGAGCTCTGGCTTTTAAGAAAACGCTGGAAATGTCTATTTTTCGGCGGCGATGGCCGGCAAAGAGGCAGCCCCCATCCCCATACACGCTGCTCGGCGTTAATGTCCCTCGCCCCTGGATTATCCCTCCGAATAAAGCCCCCGCGTCCATTTTCCCGACACTCACGACGGGTAACCCGCTGCTTGCTCGCTCCGAGGTGATTCAGCCAAGGAGCTCCGGGAGGAATAAATAGCGAGAGGGAGAGCTGCCTCCTGCGCAAGCCAGCCCCCGCACTGCGGCCACACCCAATCCCCTCCAGCATCCTAACCCTTCCAGCATCCATCCCCTTCCAGCACCATCCCTTCCAGAATCCTTCCCTTCCAGCACCCATCCCCTTCCAAGCATCATTCCCCTTCCAGCATCCCATCCCTTCCAGCACCATCCCCCAGCATCTCCCCTTCCAGCATCCATCCCCTATTCCAGCACCATCCCCTTCCAGACCTTCCCTTCCAGCACCCATCCCCTTCCACACCATCCCCTTCCAAGCATCCATCCCTTTCCAGCACCCATCCCATTCCAGCATCCATCCCCTTTCCAGCACTCATCCCCTTCAGCACCCATCCCTTCCAGCATCTTCCTCCTTCCAGCATCCATCCCCTTCCAGCATCCATCCCCTTCCAGCATCCATCCCTTCCAGCATCCATCCCCTTCCGCACCATGCCCTTCAAGCACCCTCCCCTTCCAGCATCCTTCCCCTAGCATTCCAGCACCATCCCCTTCCAGAATTCCCCTTCCGCACCCCATCCCCTTCCAGAATCCTTCCCCTTCCAGCACCATCTTCCAGACCATCGCCCCTTAGCATCATCCCCTTCCACACCCACCCCTTCCAGCACCCATCCCCTTCCGCACCCCATCCATCCCCTTCCAGCACCACATCCCCTTCCAGCACCATCCCCTTCCAGACCATACCCCTTCCAATCCTTCCCTTCCAGCATACCCATCCCCTTCCAGCATCCCATCCCCTTCCAGCACCCATCCCCTTGCCAGATCCTTTCCCTTCCAGCACCACCCCTCAGCACCCATCCCTTCCAGAATCCTCCCCCTTCCAGCACCATCCCCTTCCAGCACCATCCCCCCAGCATCCTCCCTTCCAGCACCCATCCCTTCCAGCACCATCCCTTCCAGACCCATCCTCTTCCAGCATCCAATCCTTTCCAGCATCATCCCCTTCCCGAGGATTCCTCGCCGCTCCGCAAACACCGCAGCTCACAAGCCCAAAATTCATCCCCTCCGGCACACACGGCATAGGAAACAACTGGCAGCCAAATGAGTCGGCTGGAAAATCGCCAGCACTCCATGGTAATTTGTGGAGAGACAATAGGAGGGTTTGAGGCTTGATTCAAAATCTTGAATACTGCAGCGTTCTGGAATTTATAGATAATGGAGAATAGCCAGGGTTTGAGGCCTTTGGGAAATGGAGCACTTGGATGGTTTATGAAGAAATGTGGCTGGGGGATCTCAGGTTTTGTTTGGGAATCTGGAAAACCTGCCAGTATTTCGAATGGTTTATTAAGACAACTTAATGGCAATCAGCAGGATCTCTGTCTGGTTTTGAAGTCTTGGGATATGCAGCATTTAGATTTTATACTGAGATATTATCAGGCTTGGGTTTGATTTTAAATCTTGTAAGATTGCAGTATCTTGATGATTTTATTTGAAGTTATACCATGGTTTGAGGCTGATATCTGAACTGCTTCGGAATTGTAATTTTGGATTTTATACTGAAGAAAATATCAGTCTCTGTCTGGGTCTGGTTTGGAATCTTGCAACTGCAGTGTCTCAATGGTTTTTGAAGAATATTGAGTGGCAATGAACACAGTTGGGGCTAGCTGGTAAGTCGTGGAAAAATGCAGGCACTGGATTTTACACTGAAGAAAATATCAGGCTGAGCTGTTTTGGGAAATCTTGGAAATACAGTGCTTGGGATTTTTTTGTGAAGCGTATCAGGTTTGTGGCTGATTGGGAAATCTTGGAAAAATTGCAGCACCAGGATATGTTTACTGAAGGATATCAAATGGGATCAGTAGGGTTGGGGCTGGGTTGGAAAAGATCTCATGGTCAGAGTGCCAGCGGCTCCTAGGAGAGGAGAGCTAGCTTTTTAAGCAGTGTTGCTGCGAGCGCGAGGACCTGAATCTGCATGATTAGCTCACATTAACCTGTGAAACAGAGCTGCTCGAGGATTGATGGAGAGGAACAAAACCAGCTAACTGTGGAGAAAGGAAGAATTTGTCTTTCAAATTTGCTCCCTTCATAGGAGTAAAAAGCACATCTGCAGTTGCCTTTATGCCTGAGGTATCTGACATTTAATGGGAGGAAATGCCCACAGAAAATAATCTTAAAAATTCTGTAGAATGCTCGTGGGATTATTTTAAAAGATGTAGGGATGCATGGCGGGAATATATAGATGACCTAAAAGACCAGAATGGGGGCATTCCCAACTTTTAGGGTTAGAATGGGCCATAAATAAACAGTTCAAATTCAGAGAAACTTGGGAGGTGCTGTGGCAGTTGGAAATGCAAATAAATTGGAAAATAACTGCATTGAGACTGGATGGCATCGAGCTGGATTGATCCTCAGTGTGGGCAGCATGTTCTGGGGGGGATTTCTCCCCTCAGCTCAGCCAAATGAACCCCACTGCAGAGCTGCACCAACCCTGGGACCGCCCTCCACTGGAGGATGTGAGCTGATGCTAGCAATCCAGAGGAAGGCCACAGGGCTGCTCCCGCAGGGCTGGAGCCCCTCTGGGGCTGGGAGAGCTGGGTGCTCACCTGGAAGAAGGGAAGCCTCCAGGGAGACTCGAGAGCCCCTTCAGTGCCTGAAGGGGCTCCAGGAGAAGCTGGAGAGGGACTGGGGACAAGGGGACATGGCTTCCCAGGGCCAGAAGGCAGGGATGGATGGGAATATTGGGAAGGAATTCTCCCTGTGAGGGTGGTGAGGCCCTGGCAACAAGGTGCATCAGAGAAACTGTGCTGACCCATCCCTGGAAGTGTTTCCCAAGACCGGTGAACGGGCTTGGAGCCCTGGGATAGTGGAAGGTGTCCCTTCCCATGGCAGGGGTTGGGACTGGATGAGCTTTAAGGTCCCTTCCAGTGCCCCAAATTCAGAATTTAAAGTGATTTTTAACATGGCTCACAGACAGCCAAACCCTCGCTGAGGTTTTGGTGCCAAGCGCTGGACCGGAAGAAATCACCAGCAATGCTCCATTCCCTGACCATAGGGCACATCTGGGATATAAAGGGGAATTTTGCCTTGATGCCGCATCGCTTGGTGATCCATCAGCCTGGATTATGTTAACATAAATAATTTCTGTCTGTCAGGGAATGGCTATGCATGGGTTATAATATAGAATGGAGAAAATTAAATAGGCATGGATTAAGGTCTGTGTCCGTGGAAGCCCAGTCCTATACTAACAGAATGTTTATTCCATGTGTGAAATGCGCAGATGGTCTGATTTGCTGGTTTGGGTTTAAAAAATCAATCCATGGGCTATCAAACCCATGCCAGGAAACGAAAGAAACCATGAATGGTTGTTTGGGGATGAATTAGTCCAGTTGTACGATCTACGAAAAATAGGACTTTATGTAATAATTATTTCAGAAGAATGTTGTGGTCCTGTTTTGTGGAAACAGAGAAATTTTGTCAACAGTCCAGCTGCAAATCAAAGCAACAGTAGCTATGGATTATTATTTGAATTTTTATTTATTGTGGAATTTTTTCAGGGCTGAAACCACCCCACCCAGCTGCTGTGTATCATGACATCTTAAAATGGTTTTTTGGCATCCCAGGGTAAAATTTCTTCAGCCTCAACACAGGAGCTGCATCGATCTGCACTGGAGGTTTGGCCCTTTTTCATCCATGTGGAATAATGAAAACGGCTGCTGTGCCAGGTTAGAAATCATTAATGGGATGAGTTTTTCCGTAACAGCTGAAAGATGCACTGACTGTGGTTTAATGATGATCTGGGGAAGGAGACAGGTTTCATACTCCTTCATGCTTCTCATTGATTTTATACTTAATTTTTTTAGTACTTTAATTCACACAAAACACTTCTATCAACACTACTCAGGGTTTACTTGGAGAATGAGTCCCAGCGAAAGGCAGAGGAAGATCCAGATATTGTGGGAGATGGTTTTGGGGTAACCTATTGGCTTTGGAGGTAGGGCTGAAGTCCCAGGGCCTGTCTCTATCCGCATCCCTCACTCCCATGGAGCCACAAAAGATTGGATTGACTGTATGTTACTTAAACCCAATATAAAACTTATAACAATATGAAAAGGCTGATTATTGATAGTATTGAAATCTATTACTTGTATAATAATAATTGTAAAAAGTTATTGCATTACTTATATTGATAATATAAAAGTTTCAGAAATTTTTAATCTAGCCCTCATAACACTTGTCACTTGAACATAAGCCAAATTTCAAAGCTCAAATTCCACTTAGTTTATCAAGAAGCCCCATCTTAGATAACGCACGGTCGCCACAGGAGAAAGGATGCATTAGCAGGATGAGCAGGTGACTGCAATCAGTCATGGGTCTATGCGAATGTGTTTGTAGGCATGAGTTTGGCTTATTTTCTAATGGAATATCCTCACCAGTGTAGTAATTATAAGACCCTTGCTGAAGACCGCATGAACTTGTCAGATGAGTTTGTAGTTGGCGTGAAATCGGGGACATGAGTATCTTGGTATGCATTGCCTGGGATGTACGGCTTAAGAAGTAGGGAAGATGCAAGATTTGGGGACAAAGAAGCGGTCTGATCGGCGAAGTCGATGGGAAGGCGACAATTCCCTGGTGGGCCTAGTCTCTCCACCTTAGCAGTAGCGGAAGATGCCATCAGGACAGGAGGGCTGCATCTAGGATTGTGTCCCAGTTATACAGTGGTGTAATGTGTTTAAAGAGGTATTGATGAGATGCAGGCTCTCAGTCTGACTGTCTCTCGTGAGCACGAGTCTATCTTGGGAACGACTGGCCAGGCTGCAGATCGCTAGGGAGAGGCCACTAAGGGAGGGAGGTGGAGAGAAGAGTTTTCTCATGTCCAGAGGAAAACATAAACACAAAAAAAAAAGTCATTTTGGACACATTTTGAGTAGAAGTTAAGGGTTGTCCTGCATCTGCATGGGGGATCTTGACCCAAGAAAATCATGCCTCTGTTCATACTGCAGGGTTACCCATTTGTGGCTGAATTTCTTCTCTTTGCTCTTTACACTCTGAAAGTTTTCTTTGGTGCAGGGAACAATAAGATATACGAGAGATCTAAAAGCTTTGGAGGAAGGCTGTAAAGAGGTGTTACAGAGGGCCAGGTTGGATGGGGTCATGAGCAAATGGATCCGGCGATGATGATGATATGGTATATGGATAGTGGAAGAGTCGTGCCCAAAGGGACGGCCACAATGTAGAGCAGCATGAGATTTAATGGTCTCGTTCAGCCAAACCATTCCATTATTCTCTGGACTGTATGCATTTTTAGTCCCCGCCACTCTAAGTTCGTTGTAGAAGTAATAAAGCAGTCCAGGTAGAAATATAATGATAATGCAGGACATTGAATCTGCCAGCGCTCCACGTACAGGGTGAGGTGTGCTGGTATGGTATTTTGATGAAAGGAACTGATGGAGAAACATAAGATTATTACATGTGGTTGAAGATCGCCAACTGGGGAGAAGGAGACAAATACACCCATACAGAGTCCGTGGAAGTCGACCCGAGTACATGACACGATGAGGAGGGCAACTGATAACGGGCGAATGTTAGGCTGCCGAGAGTAGGAAAGTCGATCGGATGGGCGGAAAAGTCATTCCACCAGCCGCATACTTTCCTAGTGGCAAGCGCCACCATGACTGCGGTCTAGGTTCGAGGAGTGTTCTGCTATCCTTGGCCAGGGCAGCTCGTTCGAAGCCAGGAGTTCATGGAAAAATTCAATGTGCAGCATTCTAGGTATGGCGTGCGTCCGTTCACAATGAGGGCGTCGGTGCATGCCCTGCTTGACTGGGGCAGCGGAGTTTGTCATTCTTGCATGTGATGTCTCTGCTTCGCAGCTCAGCACTCTGAGTGTCATGTTGGATCGCTAGACACTGGCCCGTCGGGCGAGATGCTGACAGTGGCGAGTATGCAAGGATATCGCTGCCAGAAACCTTCACCTTGTTGTGGGAGGGTTGCGTGAGAGGGACCAGTGAAGGTGGGTTTGGGGCACGAAGAACACAATCAGGAAAACAGATTTTTCTCGGTTCATCTCCAAGACAAAATCCAGAATTGAGGAAGTGGTTCCACAAATTAGTCGATAATATTGCAAGCTCGGTTCTCTTCTGTGGAGTGGCAAACTGGAATAGTTACACAATAAGTGTCACCCCTCGGCTAGACTTACTCTTAAAAAGGAGTAGGACCTAAAAACCTCTAAGTTCTCCATCTATGAGTAGTATCGTATAAGAGGTTCGACTGTGCCTGGAGCAGATAGGTTATGTTCATTACATTGGGTTATACGGATATTCATGTGTGAGTGCCATAGAATCGTTTATCATAGTGGGGGTTACAAATGTGTTATCACATTAGCGTGGGGTTTTGAAGGTGTCCATCGCGGTACCAAGTCTAGCTCATCTGATAGGGGTGTAATAACCTGCTCCTGTCCTCAGCTGCTTATTCCAGGCAGGGAAGCACGTAAGCGTCCTAAGGATCGGGAAGGACCCTCTTCCCTGATGCTTCCCAGTGATATCACCGACAAGGACCTTGGTCGCAACCAAAGAACTGGATGGGATTGAGACTCCCAACATCTCGTGCCATTTGTACCGTCTCTCTGCTAGTTGCTCATACAGGGTGGGTTCTAACCGAGAGGCAAAATACAGCTACGTGAACGAAAAGAAATAATCAAAAGAGTACAAGCAAGAACAAAAACAAACAAAAAAAAAGCAGTGACAATCAGTCAAAAACCAAAGCAAAGCACCGACAAGACTCGAGTAGACGACGATCAGCGTAGATCCTGAGGCGCGAGTGTACGGGCGAATCCGGTGGAGGCTAGCCGATATGTGTAAAATAAGAAGACAAATA
>VKON01003655.1:210238-222995 GCA_009741485.1 Malurus cyaneus samueli | reverse complement strand
ACCCAAAGCAGCTCATTAGGAAATCTTTTTTAATATAAACTGATAATAAAAGTACTTCGAAGTGGGGGAAAAAAATTGAGTTTGTGTATTTGAGCCTCTGACTGGATTAATTTATGGGAGATGGGAGAAGTCAGTCCTCATTCAAAGCTAATGTTTGCTGTCTGCTCCAGTTTCAGCCCAGCATTGGGTTTAAAAATAACTTGTTCCAGTGCCTTGGGAGCAACTGCTGCAGGACACCAACAATTCCTTGCTGTGTCTGGGAAAAGCCTGCCCAGAAATGGCTTGTTATGTCCTTTGCTATCAATAAATCTTCTGTTTTCTCCTCAGAAAAGGACCCGGACTTTGAGCTCTTTTAAAACACAATGTTCCTCCCTTAAGCTTCAGGAACAAACTCTTTCCCAGAAATCCTACAATTCCCATAAACTCCCCTGAACTTCCATTAGCCACAGCTGGCTTCTTCTCAGGAAAAGCTGAATATCCCTAGGTTTCTCTCACATTTATTTTTAGCTTGCAATCCCCTGGAAGGACTTAGCGGGCTCTGGGGCCGCGCTGGGAGCACGTTTGATGACATAAGGTGGCCGTGCTGAGGTCACCTCCTTAAAAATAACCCGGGCACACCCGGGATAGGCGCAGATTCTCCTTTGTTTTGGCATCACCCAGCACAGCTCGGATCCTGCTGGTGGCAATCCTTGCTCCCAGGCTGGAATGGGGCATTGTGAGCTCAGAGCTAGATAGTGATTCCTCACCCAAAGAAAAGTCAGGATTTATGATTAACCTCCAATCCCACCCTCACAGTCACCTTCTCTCCTCTTCATTCCTTGTATTGTTAAATTAAAGCCTGAAATCAGCTTGTCTTCAGCTCCTAAATGTATTTTTTTTTTTGTTATTTGGTGTCTCCTCTGTGAGAGGGGTTTTTTTTCCTACCTCAGTTTGTCTGGATCTGTGTTCTTTGACTTCTAAGGACTTAACTAAACTGGTGTGGATTAAACTACCTCCCTTCTCAAATCCCCTCTGGGAATTCAACCTCTGGGACACCTCACCTCCCTTGTGCTGTCCCCACTCACACCAGGGGCTGTTTCCCACCAAGTCGAAATTCGAGCTGGTGTTTAAATGTTGGATTCCCCCACGGGCAGGAGCATCGTCTTTTAGATACCAGGATAACATCGTGGGTTTTGGTGCTTCTCGGGGATTCCTCTTTGGGTTGAGTTGGGAAAGGGGCAGGAAAAACATCAGTTTTCCCAATGGGAAAAGGGGCTGTGGGTGAGCTGGAGAAAGCTGAACCCCAGGACATGCAGATAATTGTGGGGGAAAGGGGCCCCACAAGCCCTGATTCTGAAACTCAGCCAATTATTGTGTATGACTGAGGCCTGGGAAAGAAAAGAGTGTTACAGCCTACATGGAGGAGGAATCTGCATCTGCACTTGAAAAAGCAAATTGAATGAGAATTGATAACGCAGGTGGCTGGAAATTATAAACATTTTAATACTGTAGCTTTTGCAAACTCACCAATTATGTCTGATTACTGATTAAACAGCGTCTCTTACCAATGTATGTTTGACACAAATTATACTCTGGTTGCTAAGGTGGATAAAAGAGGCTTGTCCACAATAAAGTCCTTCTTTCTCTTCTGCTTTTTTCACCCACTTTTTGTGTGTTTTGTATCTATTCTTTTTTGTCCCTGTTTGGCAGCAGCAAGATATAACTACTCGATTATTTTAAAAAAAATAAGTCAAGCGATAGACTGAAACAAGGGTGAGATTATAAGATATGATAATATATTTTAAATTAAATTTAAATATTTTAAATATATTTTAAATAATAATTCTAATTTTTTAATTTAATTTTATAATACATTTTTAAATATTATTTTTCTTTGATACAGCTATTTTTGGTCCAGGTTTTTGCCTTGTTTATTCACCTGAGAGCACAACAAGCTTTTCCCTTCCCTGACTGGTGTTCTATCCTCCCATGCTTTAGTGAGGATGAGATGATTAAACGCAACTCGCTCAAAAAACAGTGGTGTAAATCCTCTTAGCTGAGCTGGTGAGTACATCCAGCTTTTTGCCTTTGCCTCCATGGAAAGAGTTCCCAGAGCTGGCATTGTATGGGGTTTCACCCCTTTTGCTCTGAGTGTAAATGAGAACAAATAAAGAAACTGAGCTTGGAAAATGTGGGTCTGTGGGTCAAAGAGGGAATCTGGGCCAGAATTTTATCCATTAGGATTTAAAATCTATTGGAACACTTCCCCATAGGATGTGCACCCTCCCATCCATTTTGGAACATCTTCTAGTGGAGAGATTGATCCAAGACCATACATGACTCAGTCCAAAGACTTTCTATCCCCTAAAGCAGCAATTTAAAGGCTCTTCCTTTAGACACCAAAGAAGTTTTACACACTAAAAATGGCAGTATTAAACATCAAATCTGCCCTGTCTGTTTTTCTCTCTGCCTTTTTATCCTGGAAGGGGAGGTGCCCATGAGGACAAGGTTTGTAGGAGCAGGAAGGAGCCAACAATCAGAGTGTGGCAGGAAGAAAAGCCCAGGGGGAGGCTGGGCTGCTCTGAAGACGCTCAAGATGCTCCTGCAGGGTTGTCATGGGCACGATGCTCCCCTGCTGCCATCTCCATGGCTACGGAGGGATGCGAGGGATGCAGGAATGGTGCTGGCAGCTGACGTGCTGCTTGCTTTCTTGCAGCTGGTGTAAATAAATCATGCTTGGAATCATCCAAAAGGTTTATCCCTAGGAATAAGGGCTGGGTTTTAGTTGGAGCTTGAAGGCAGCTGAGATTCTAAATGATTTTATTCAGGAAAAACTGAGATTTGCAGTGGAAACTGAGGTGTTTCCACAGTGGATTCCCTGCGGTCTGAGGCACTCAGAGGAGATTCCCATGGTTTTACTCACCCTGTGCCAAAATGATTGAAAATACCAGATAAAATTCCTGCTTCTGACGCACAGCTATATGATGGGAATGGCTGCCCTGAGAAATGAAGGCATGTATGGATGAGGAAGTTGAGCTTTGTCAGGGATGAGGAGAAGCCAGTGTTTTGAAATAAGGCATTTTCCCCAGCTAGAAATATTTCAGACAAAAACAAAGGTAGTTAATGAACAGTTAATACAGCTGGAGCTGGGGTATGCCAGTTTTAGGGTTGAGTTGAGGCATCAGAGCTGACAATTCTCCCAAAGGATTTCTCCTCAACTTTTTCAAAGCAACTCCCAAGGCCACAGCTCTCAACCTTCATGGAGAATACCAGGGCAATTAAAGGTGTGTTAAATCTGTTCAGAGAGGCAGAATTACAAGGGAAGGAGCCAACAGGCTTTTCAGGGCTTGGGATTGCTGTGATCCACATGCCATCAAGAGGAAAAATCCAGAGGTATCAAGCACGAGCTGTAAAACATTGTGATGTTTCCAGAAGATGGAGAAGAGTCTGTAAATGATGAAAATAAAGCTTGCTGTGAGTCCACAAGTGAAAGCAGCACCAGAGGGCAAAACCCATCTTGGGAAAGGCTATTTTACTCCAGAGATGAGCAAAAGAGAACTTTTCCTCTCCCTATAATTCTCCCTAAAGCTGCCTCTGACTGACACACATGACTGGAACGTGCCCTTTTCCCAGTAGTTACAGCGACCTTGGCCCCTGGCCTGGCTTTCAGTGCATTTCCCAGCAAACCCAGAGGGACTCTGGGGGGAGAGAACAATGATCAAAGCACAGAAAATGAAGGAAACTGGGTTTGCATTCACAGCAGCAGGTCAGAATCAGGTGTTTATCCTGAGCTCAGAGCATGGAATCATCCTGGAAGCAAAGCCCCATCTGCAGCCATTAAATAGCAAATAATAATCAGCATTAATGAAGCACAGGGTTTTGTTTTTTGGTTTTTTTTTTGTTTTGTTTTTTTGTTTTTTTTGTTGTTGTTGGTTTTTTGGTTTGTTTTTTTTTCCAGGGAGTTTTTCTTCTCTGTATTCAGGCCTGAAACCTCAGTGCCCTCAATATATTGTTTTGTATAAATAATCCAAGGAGCTTTATGTCAAAAACAAAGGAAAAATGAGGGAGCAAAATCCTCTAGGATTTGGTTTCTGACAAAGCTGAGCTCATTTGGAGCCTGGCTTAAGGATCAGTAGTAATCCATGGCTAAAAATAAATGGGAAGTTTGGTACAATTATGTCAACACATTCCCCCCTCACTACTTGCTGGAGCTCTGCTGCAAAAACAGCTTTAAAAAGAACATTTCAGAGACAAGGATGAAATTTTGAACAACTCTCCGTGGCAGCTGTTTTTGTGTCTAAACTTCCTGAGCTGTTTTTAGGGTATGATGAAAAGACAGATGGAAGAGGTCATGGATCCTTTCTCTGGAGAAAAAAAAAAGGGAGATTGGTGTTCATTGAAAAATGGGGAGAAAAATGAAGGGAAATGAAATAAGAATAGTAAAATGTAATGCTATTATAATGCCAGGAATAGGCTGATTCTGGCAAAACTGGCAGGACTTTTCCTGCATTTCTCCTCAGTTCCGGGAATAGAGAGGAACAATTTCTGCCCTGAAATGGGGATTAGTGGGAACAGCACCTGGTCCCAACACTGCAGGGAGAGCTGACAGAGCTGCTGCTCCAGCCCTCTGAATTATTGATGATTTATTAATTATAGACACTTCCTGGGGTCAGTGGGGACTGCACAAGGGAGGTGAGGTGTCCCAGAGGTTGAATTCCCAGAGGGGATTTGAGAAGGGAGGTAGTTTAATCCACACCAGTTTAGTTAAGTCCTTAGAAGTCAAAGAACACAGATCCAGACAAACTGAGGTAGGAAAAAACCCCTCTCACAGAGGAGACACCAAATAACAACAAAAAAAACCCAAAACATTTAGGAGCTGGAAAGAAGCTGATTTCAGGCTTTAATTTAACAATACAAGGAATGAAGAGGAGAGAAGGTGACTGTGAGGGTGGGATTGGAGGTTAATCATCAATCCTGACTTCTCTTTGGGTGAGGAATCATTATCCAGCTTGTCCTCACTCCCCTCCTCCCCTTCTCCCATAAATAAACCAACTCTAGTTGGTTTAGGACAATTTTCTGGATTATTTGTTGGTGATTTACCATTAACTCAAAGATCCTCACATGTTTAATCCATCTACACCCCAGGCAAAGAACAGGGATATTCAGTGGTGACCATAGATCTAAACCAAACATTTATTTTGGGGTGAATTCTGCTGTCTTTCATTATTTTTCTGTTATTTGGAGTGACCCAAGTTACAAGAAATAACTTTAGGGAGAAGAACCAGAATAACTCACCTCATTTGTTTTGCAAACCCATCCAATTTGATGACCTCTAAGGTCTTTTCCATCCTAAACAACTCTCTGTTTATTTCTATGATTTCTTTAATCAGTGGAAGAACTCAGTAAATATTATTGCTTTTATGTTATTTAACATTTAAAGTAGATAATCCCTTTGCTCTCCTGCACCACAAAGTGGGTATTACAATATTTAAAACATGGGACAACATGGAGAGTGAGTTATAAAAACCTTTCCTTTTTTATTATCTCGGTATTTTGTGGCTTTAAGCCTTCAAAACACATCCAGCTGGGACGATTTTATTTCGTAACTGAAGCCCTGGTAAGAACATCACCTCTCCACACACCTCTCCCCACCATAACCCACTCTGACCACAAAATACTACATTTTAATGTTGATTTTTCACGCCGTCAGATGGTTCCCAGACGCGCTGAGGGCATCCCTGGGGATGGGGGGTCCCTGCAGAAATCCTTCGGGCTTCAATTCCTTGAATCCCTTTGGAAGAATTCTTTCCAATGCTGACCTCTGCAGGCGAGGAACTGCTCAAAACCCCGTGGCTCTGGGCAGCAATCACCTAAATAATGCACGAACCAGGTGTTTTCACTATTGCTGGTTGTGGGTAGGAAAAGCCTTTTAATAATGCATGAAAATGGGGCACTTTCCTCTTGGCTGGCAAAGAGAGAGCGTTTTGGGGAGGGAAACACTGGGAAATCCACGTTTGATGGATCTGCAAACTCCTGAATGGATTTGGTGAATAATTTGCTGGCTGGACAAAAGCCCTTTGAAATCAGGGGATGAAAGGTGTGAATGAAAAGCAGGAATTTCACACTGTAAAGGCAAACTGGGAGGCAAAGCCCTGCCTGGGCTTCCTTGGGAGTGGGGGAAGAGCTCCCTGCCTGTGGCAGGGGATGAAATGAGATGATCTTTTAATGTCCCTTCCAACCCAAACCATTCCTTGATTCCATGGTTGACACCACAGTGAACACGCCTTCACTAGCAGTTTTGGCCCTGAGCCCCCACCTCTAATTAAGCTCTAATTAATAGCAGCCCAAAGGCAGGAGGGGGTTTGTGAGATGGGTCTTGGGGGTGGAGGTGAAGGTCCCATGGGGTTCTGGGACCATTAGTTCTGGCAGACTAAACTGCCAGGGTTTAGTCCCTCCAGCTCCTCAGCCCCAGAGCCCCCTTGGCCCTGGAGCCCCCTCAGACCTGGCCCTGGAGCCTTCATGTCCATGTCACCCCCATGCCCACGTCACCCCTGTGTCCATATCACCCCCTCAGCCCCAGAACCCCTTCGACCTCACCCCAGCCCCAGATCCCCCCTCAGCCATGGCCCTCCTCAGTCCTGGATTCCTCTTGGCACTGGAGCCACATTACCCATGGAATCCCTTAAACCACAGCCCCCCTTGCCCCCCTCAGAGTCCTTGAGCCCCTCATCACCCTGGAGCCCCCACCCACAATGACCCCTCAGTCCCCAAATCCCCTGAGCCATGAACTCCCCTCAGTCCCCAAATCCCCTGAGCCATGAACTCCCCTCAGTCCCACCCCTCCTCAGCCCTGAAGCTCCCCTTGGCTGTGGCAGCCCCTCTGCCCCAGAGAACCCCGCTGAACCCCTTCAAACCCAAAGCCACGGAGTCCCCTCTGCCCCAGAGCCCCTCCAAATCCCGAGAGCCCTTGGCCCCAGAGCCCCCAGCCCTGCAGGTCCCCTCAGCCATGGCACCCTGTCAGCCCCTGAGATCCCACTGATCCCCAAGAGGCCCCTCAGAACTGCTCCCTGGGGAGAACGGGCGTACAAAGGAATTGCAGCAGCTTTGGCTGGGGAGGGTTTTAATGTCACACACTGCCCAGAGCTGCCCAGCCCCCCAAGAATGCCTAGGAACAGATGTCAGAGGGACTCCCATTTTCAGGTGCCCCGCACTCGGGAAGGATGCCAGACCCCAAAGGACACCGAGGAAGAGATGGCAGAGAGATCCAAAGGCCTGTGAGATGTCAGAGGGATCCAGAGCCCTGCAGTGCTCGGGCACGGGCTCGATGGGAGCTCCTGGAGAGCGGGGCATGGCTTTGTGGGAGCTCCTGGGGGCACACACCCGGCAGATCCCCGTCCTAGAGCTTTAGGGCCGTGACCCGCGGGATGTGGAAGGGACAAGTCTCCTCTGACCCTGTAGAGCTGCAAGGGAGAAGAAGAAAGTCTGGAGGGGCTCAGGGAGGAGCCCCCATCCCCTGCACCCGTGTCCTCCCAGCCCGCTGCTCACATGAGGCGGTTGCGGATGGGACGGAAGTGTTTGGTGAGTCTGACGGCCAAGATGATGTTGGGGATGAGGAAGAAGGTGCAGCATCCCAGGCTGAACCAGAAAGCATTCTGCAAGGAGAGGGCACGGGGCTGAGCTGTGTAGGGAGGGGGAGCCCCAGGCTCTGGGGGGGCTCCCGTAGCTCCTGACGGGACATCCATGGAGGGGTGAGAGCTTTACCCAAGGCTCTGCAATTCGGTCGCACAGGATGACTCGCCCATTGTCCAGGGCCGTGGCAAGCGGCTGGCACGAAGCCACGTCCTCCCTGAGCTGGAACAAGGAGCAAACACAAGGCATCAACCCACTCCAAGCTCCTGGGATGCATTTTTCTGCCTCAGTTTGGGGCTTGTGTGAGGGATCCATGGTGACTCCTCGGCCCCAAGAATCCCCATGGGGTGCAGCGGAGCACTCACCGTCTGCCCGACCCAGTTGAGGTACTGGCTGAAATACCGCAGCGCCTTCCTGGTGAAGCAGCCGAGCTCCTGGGCAGAGGAAAGGCAGCATGGAGGGAGAGTGCTGCATTCCCTGGCCCCAGCCCCATGCTCCCAACCCAGCTCCAGCCCTGTGTGTCTGAACCAACCACAGCTGGGAAATGAGGGCTGGAGGCTGCCAGTGCCTTCTTGCAGCTCCCTGTTCTTACTCTTTCCTTCTGGCTGTGGGGAATCTGTACCCTGCGATGGTTAATCCAGCCTTGGCTCACCTGCCGGAGGATCTGCTGGGCTTGCATGGGCAGACGGGCTTCCACTGAGGCCGTGGTGGCCAGTGTCCTCTTTACCTGCTCCTGGGGAAACACAGGGAGGGCAGAGCACCCTTAGGGCCCAGAGCAGTGGGATGGGTGCCCAAGGGGTGCTGGGAGCAATGCTGACCTTCAAATTGGGTCTGGTTGCCAGGAGGCAGGAAATGAGGGATGCTCCCTGAGCAGGAAAACCCCTTTGCAGGGTGATCTCTGATTTGCAGCAGCAAATCTCATCACTAAAATAGACCCATTCTCCTGGATGGCATTTCCTTGGCTCTCCCATCACCCCGTAACTGCTTTTTTGTGGCAGATGAGACCCATGGGGCACTATAATGTTTTTGGGGCTGGAAGAGTTGTGCGAGTACCTTGAGCTGTGGTGCCAAGCGAGAGAGGAACTGGATGCTTTCCCCCAGCTTTGCCTGTGGGACAGGGAGGTGAGAAGGGTTCAAAAGCCCCGTTTTCCCCTTCAAGGGGAGACCACTGCCACCAGCCCAGCACGAACTCACCACTAATGCCTCCTGCATCTGCACCGTGGAGTTCTGCATCTGCCACAGCGCCTGTGCCTCAGCCCCGAGCCGCCTGGCCACTGTGCTGTTCCTCTGCGGGGTGACAGCAGGGTGAGAATGTTCCCATGGGCACGGAGGGGTTCTCTGCCGCCCGCTCCACCACTCACCTGCATTTTCTGCAGCCCCTCAAGGTTCCTCGCCAAGCCAGGGAGGCTTGTCTGAACCACGGGATTTTTCATCTGAGGGAAAATGGAATTTTGGAATTTTTGAAATTCCAACATTTTGGAAGCCAGGAAGGCAGCCCCGGTGTGGGACATGTCATGCAGCTCCTCCCAAGCATCGCTCACCTCCTCCTGGAAGCGCCCATAGTCCACCTCATCCACACCACTGCGGGCAAAGGTCTCCAGGTCCTGCCTGCCCTCGCTGCGGAGGAGCCGGATGTCTCCCAGATGTGCCCTGAAGTCACCCAGGCGTTTTTGGAAATCGGCCATGTACTGTGAGGGTCAGACAAGGGATTCTGCAGGGCGCTCAGTAACCCCAGTAAAACTCGCACATCTTGGTGCCGTTAGCAGAAGCATCAGCTGGAGCCAGCCCTCACCTTGGGGGTTTTTAGATGCTCGTTCAGGTCATAGGACCTGTCAAGCTGCAGCACCTCCCACAGCCCTGCACCACTCTTGCACTCCCTGGAAGGCAAAGGGATGTTGGCAGAGTGATCTCAAACCTGCCCTTGCTGCATGGAGGGGCTCTTGTGGCACCCACCGGTACATGGAGGTGAGGTTGGAGTCCCTCCTGAGGTTGAGCTGGCGGGTGAGGTTCATGGACGGAGGGAGATTCCCAGGGGTGTCGATAAACTGTGCCAAGCAGGAGGAAAAAGAGGGTCAGGGTAAGGCACAGGCATTCCCAGCAGTGATTTTGGGGGTGTTCTGTCCTCACAGGTGCATCCTGGGCTCATCCCAGCCTGGACTGATTTTGCCTTTGTTTGTACATTCCCTACTGCAGAGCCTCACCAGGCATGTTTGGAGGGACAGCTCCATGCTGGGACCTGCTTGTGGTACTGCCATGGGAAAAGTCCTGATCCCGTTCCCACTCCTCCAGTCCCTCTCTCAGCCCCATCACACCATGCTGCCAGCCCCAAGTACCCCAGAAATCCCAAGGACCAGGAAACAGCAATCCTGAAGGAATTCTATGAACAGCACAAGGGCAATTCCCAGATGATGATACAAATCCAAGGAGCTAATCCCAAACTTAATCTCCTGATCTAGGATGGGGCTTTTCCAGTCGGGTTTAGGGGCAAGACACAGAGCTTTGGAAGCGTTTTGATGCACACAAGCAGAGATTTATGAGGCGATGGACGGATGTGTGGCCACCCACCTTGTAAATCTCCTGGTTGACCCAATTCCTGCAAACCAGTGTCTGGATGTTGCCCCCAACCAGGAAGGTGACAAAAACCAGGAGGATGAGGAGCCAGGAGAACAGGAAAGCCAAGCCCACGCCGCTGAAAGAGGGAGAAGAGGCGCCGGCGGCTGCTTTGCAGAGCCGAGCGGGCAGGAAGGGACCTGCTCGTCCAGCTGCAGCCCCGCAGCTCCTTCCCGAGCCTGGGCACGCCGGGCTGGGAAGGGCCCTGGGAGCGGGGTGTGCCGGGGCACAGCAGCTGCCAGATCCCAGGGAGAAGCAGCTCCTTCCAAACCTGCTGGCGCAGGCGGTGGCTTTAAAAGCTTTTCTGCTGGGATGGCTCCCAGTCCCTCCCTTGGCTTTGCCATTCTGGTTTGTTTTTTGGGGCTTTTTTTTTGGGTTTGGTTGGTTGGTTGGNGGGATGGCTCCCAGTCCCTCCCTTGGCTTTGCCATTCTGGTTTGTTTTTTGGGGCTTTTTTTTTGGGTTTGGTTGGTTGGTTGGGGGGGAGGGGGTAAGATGGAATAGTCCCTGCAGCACCCGGAGGGACTCTTACACCAGAAGAAATTTGGCACCGGCTTCTCCTCGGCACTCGTGGTCGCTGGGGTCCTTCCGCTTGGAAAGCCCGTACACTCCCAGGGCCATTCCCATCACATTGCAGGCGAGGATGAGGAGGATGATGGAACACAGCACCATGCCTGCGATCCACCTAGAGCAAAGATGAGCAGGGCACAGCCTCGAGATGCGGGGCTGAGGCACCTGGGGCTCAGCAGGGGCTCCGTGCCCTTCTCTGCTGCACCTCGTGCACCCCGTCCTGCTCCCAGGGTCACCTGTACCGCTCGAACAGCTTCACCTCCCGCAGGTATGGCTGGCTCCGCTCCTCCACCTTCACCAGGGCTTCGCTCACGGGCCGGGTGTAGTCAGGGAGGGGGAAGCTGTCAGCGATGGACTGCACTTTCTCTGCTATGCGGGCCAAATCGTCCCGCAGATCTGCAGGACCAGAGCTATGCTGGAGGGGTGGATGGTCCCTGCATCCCATCCCATATCCCCAAATTGGGATTCACCCCATGGAGGGTGTCCCCACTCGGTCTGGCAGCCCCACTCACCCTGGATGACCTGTGCCATCCTCTCCACGGCCATCTCCGGGATGGAGTTGAATGTGCCATTGCCCTGCAAGGAAAGAGGAGATGCTGAGCAGCTGGAGCTGCCCGCGGGTGCTGGATTCCACTGCTTCACCCGGGCCCTCCAACCTGGCGAATCATCTCTGCAAAGTCACTTCGGGGCAGACCATCCAGCACCTTCAAAACCTTCTCCACGGATGGCACCTTGGAGTGGAAGAAGGAAGCCGTGAACCCCGGGGCAGCTGGTCAGTGAGGTGATGGTGAAGGTAGGAGACGAGACCCCATCCCCACCTTGTTGTAGTCGGCGCCCAGCTCCAGGCTCTGCGCCCTGCCCAGGACGCTGGCACAGGACGTGCAGCGTGGGTCGTCCAGGAGCACAACCACCCGGTGCCTTCGCTCCCGCAGCACCGGCTCCAGCTCGGCCCGCGCTGCTGCCAGCGCCCGCGCTGTCCTGTCAACAATCTGTAAATGGTGCAGCGAGGTCTGTAGGTCTTAAAGAGAAAGCCCAGAGCTAGTTCAAGCTGCTCTGCTCTGCCGCCCTGACGAGGCTCGAGGTGCTGCCGCAGCGTGCGCAGAGTGGCGGGCACAGCCCCCAGCCCCGGCTCCATCTGCCCCTTCACCCGCTGGCTCGTCACCAAGGCACAGGTGACACTGATCCTGCCGGGAACCAGCAGACGGTGACGGGGCTGCCCGGCAGAACCTCCCCCTCCCGCAGGACACGGTTGCCCCCACCCAGTGGAAGTTCGTTGGGTGATTTGAAGAACTCACAGGATGATGAGGGAGGTGAAGGACAGGCAGAGCAGCAGGCAGCGGCGGCGGCAGCCCAGCGAGCGCCCGTGGGCCCGGAGGCGGCCCCCGCAGCGCCGCCGGCTTCGGCAGTAGCAGAAGCACATCCCGGCCACTGGCATGGCCACGGTGAAGAGTAGAGCCACTGCAGCACAGACGACATAGCCCAGCTCATACTGCACCACCTGCACAACGGGAGAGCCTCATCGGCACCGCTGCACCCAACTTGGGCTGCTCCCTGAGCCCAGGTGCCCTGTGCCATGCAGATAACATCCCCATGGCATCCCCTGCCACATGTCCTGGCTCCCTGAGCCCAGGTGCCCTGTGCCATGCAGATAACATCCCCATGGCAACCCCTGCCACATGTCCTGGCTCCCTGAGCCCAGGTGCCCTGTGCCATGCAGATAACTCCCCATGGCATCCCCTGCCACATGTCCTGGCTCCTGAGCCCAGGTGCCCTGTGCCATGCAGATAACATCCCATGGCAACCCCTGCCACATGTCCTGGCTCACCTGGGACGTCCGCACTGAGCCGGGGTCATTCAGGGCTGCCCTGAGCAGCTCTGCAAAAAAAAAAAAAAATCATAGCACGGATAGAAGAGGTCCCACCCAACGCACTCCCAACCTTTACAGGACAACAGCACTGGGACAGAGGCAGC
>VKON01003655.1:108666-210213 GCA_009741485.1 Malurus cyaneus samueli | reverse complement strand
GAGGCTTGCTCTCCGGCCCCGACCCCAGCCCCAGCCCCAGCCCCAACCCAGCACCGTCCCGACCCACCCCATCCCGACCCAGCCCCAGTCCCAGTCCCAGTCCCAGTCCCAGTCCCAGTCCCGAACCCAGCCCCAGTCCCAGGCCCCAGCCCCGTCCCAGTCCCAGCCCCGTCCCAGCCCAGTCCCAGTCCCCAGTCCCAGCCAGTCCCAGTCCCAGTCCCAGTCCCGACCCCAGCCCCAGTCCCGCCCCAGTCCCAGCCCAGTCAGCACCAGTCCCGACCCCAGCCCCAGTCCCGCCCCAGGCCCAGTCCCACCCAGTCCACAGCCCCACCAAGAGAGGAGACTCCGTCGTACCTCTGGCCCTGTCCTGCAGGTCCGCCAGTGCCGCATAGGTCATGGCCTTGAGCTGCGTGTGGATGGAGAGCCCCACGCTCCGGCTGAGCCCTGCAAGGCACCGGTGCCCCGTCAGCACCTCATCCCTGTGGGAAGCTTGGGATGCTTCCCGGCGCAGTGCTTACCACCCACGTCGGAGATTATCTGTCTTCGGGGCACCTCGTACTTGTCCACCACCATCTGCACCCCCTGCCAGGAGAGAGGAGCCAGGCAAACAGGGCTAGCAGCTGCTGGGAGGGCAGAGAGCCCCACGTTGCCCTTCAAAACACATTTTTAATGCAGCCACCTCACCTCCTGTTGCCTCCCAAACCCCCACTGAGAGAAATGTGGCCATCCCAGGGCAGCACCCCGTGCTGGGGGCAAGGCCGCTCCCGGACCCACCTGGGGGACATTGGCGAGGTGCTGCCGCAGCGTGCGCAGAGTGGCGGGCACAGCCCCCAGCCCCGGCTCCATCTGCCCCTTCACCCGCTGGCTCGTCACCAAGGCACAGGTGACACTGATCCTGCCGGGAACCAGCAGACGGTGACGGGGCTGCCCGGCAGAACCTCCCCCTCCCGCAGGACACGGTTGCCCCCACCCAGTGGAAGTTCGTTGGGTGATTTGAAGAACTCACAGGATGATGAGGGAGGTGAAGGACAGGCAGAGCAGCAGGCAGCGGCGGCGGCAGCCCAGCGAGCGCCCGTGGGCCCGGAGGCGGCCCCCGCAGCGCCGCCGGCTTCGGCAGTAGCAGAAGCACATCCCGGCCACTGGCATGGCCACGGTGAAGAGTAGAGCCACTGCAGCACAGACGACATAGCCCAGCTCATACTGCACCACCTGCACAACGGGAGAGCCTCATCGGCACCGCTGCACCCAACTTGGGCTGCTCCCTAGCCAGGTGCCCTGTGCCATGCGATAAATCCCATGGCACCCCTGCCACATGTCCTGGCTCCTGAGCCCAGGTGCCCTGTGCCATGCAGATAACATCCCCATGGCATCCCCTGCCACATGTCCTGGCTCCCTGAGCCCAGGTGCCCTGTGCCATGCAGATAACATCCCCATGGCATCCCCTGCCACATGTCCTGGCTCCCTGAGCCCAGGTGCCCTGTGCCATGCAGATAACATCCCCATGGCAACTGCCACATGTCCTGGCTCACCTGGGACGTCCGCACTGAGCCGGGGTCATTCAGGGCTGCCCTGAGCAGCTCTGCAAAAAAAAAAAAAATCATAGCACGGATAGAAGAGGTCCCACCCAACGCACTCCCAACCTTTACAGGACAACAGCACTGGGACAGAGGCAGCATCGTATCCCCGAACCCCTCGGAACCCCTGAAGCAGCTCTGGATGTGGGGATAGCACCCAGCAAACCCCCTGAGGTCACAGCACCCGCAGCAGTGGGACCAGGGCTCAATCGTATCCCCGAACCCCTTGGAACCCCTGAAGCAGCTCTGGATGTGGGGATCGCACCCAGCAAACCCCCTGAGGTCACGGCACCCGCAGCAGTGGGATCCTGGCTCAGGGCTCAAGGCTCACCTGTGGGCAGGGGGTTTTGCTGGATGAGGTCCAGGCAGCCCCGGACGAGGCCGTAGAGGGGATCAAGCGAGCTGGGCACGCGGTGCAGCGCTGGCACTCGGATCTCGGCGTGCCTGTCGGTGAAGCGAAGGACGCCGCCGGGGCTGGTGGGGTGGCACTGCTGTGTGGCAGCAGGATGGAGCAGTGCCCAGGCCAGCAGCAGCCCGGCCACCCGCATGGCTCTGGCGGTGGCGAGGAGAGAGCCGGGGGCTCAGTCAGCCTGCGATCAAGCACAAGGGCATTCTTGGCCCTGGACGGCTCGCTACAGCTGGGCTCCTGCTCCGGGAAACCTGCCTGACGGGTCGGCTGCCGCGCAAAGCCCAGACACTGCCGTGGCTTGTTCCCCCCACGGGCTGCCCGGGGCGGCTGGGCTTGGCGGGGCTGCGTGGAGGCGTCTCCCAAACCATCCCAGGCCTGTTTTGCAACACCCAGCATCCCTGAGTCACTGCTGCCGGGTCCCCGCTGTCAAGACCTTTCCCAAAACTGATGGCAAAACCTCCCTGGGGTTTGGGGGAGAGGGACAGAGGGTGGTGAACCCCTGTGCTTGGGCTGGAGGGTGCTCATCCCCACCACTTTGGAAGGAGGGATCTGGGATTTTGGGCATCACATGGAGAGTGGGAAAGTGCTTGTGGGGGGATTCTCATGTGTGGATGGTGTACTTAAGGGACAGAATCACCCTTTGGAAAAGCATCCTGAGATCTGGGGTAGCAACAAGAAGGGCAAATGAAGAGCACATGGAGAGGGACACTGAGCCCCAACAGACGATACCCACTTGCCAGTCAGGTGTGAGATGAGTTTTCCAGGCTCAGCCAGTCCTTGTCTGACACCCCGAGGCTCCTTCCCAGGGCCGGATCCCGCCTCCCGGCATGGACCGAGCGCTAATTACAGGCTTGTCTGGAAGCGCAGGAGGTTCAACCTGATCTCTTGGTGCAGGAGGACCAGCCCTGCTATGCCCAGATGGCCGCGGGGCACCCGAGAGCTGGGACCTTGCTCAGCTGGGCGGGTCCGACCGGCCCTTCCCCACCGCTGGCTGCCCACGCCCCCATCTCCCTGGCGTTGATGCAAATCCGTGTGGTTCTCCTCCCTCTGGAAAAGGGCCTTTCCGCCCAGCTGGAGATGCCAGCAGCCTTTTTCCAAGCTGGGCACAGAGTGCTGATCCTTACCAACTGCTTGGGAATGGGATGTTGTGGACAGAAAAATCCTTCCCGGCTTGGCTTGTCCCATCCTGGGATAAAATTGGCAGGGCCAGGAAAGCCTGGGATCTTAGCATGGCACATTTATAGTGAATGTGTCTGTGCACAGCAAAGGAGCCCAGCTGCCTGTTCTGGTACTGGGCAGTGATGGGGATGCCGCTGATTTCCCATTATGATTTCCCATTCTTGTGATGATTTCCCAACCCCAGCCTCAATTTCCCATTCCCATGAGGATTTCTCAATCCCAGACTTGATGCCCCATTCCCATGGTGATTTCCCACACCCACTATGTTTTCCAGTGCCAACAATCTTCCCTCCCAACAATGATATTTTTGGGGGTGGAGGTGATTTTCATGTCCAAGGGTAAGTGATGTAGTAGTACCAGTGACTCTGCCATATGTATGTACAGCCCCAGTGGTAGGAGGGGATGATTTTGGGATACTTTTGGGTTGGTTTCATCCTCCCTCTTCCTGTCCCCAAGGGACAACTGCTGCTCCCAGCTGTGTTTGAACCATATTTGGTTGGGATTTTGGACAGCTTGAACTGTGTGGCCATGATGGGGAGCCCATGGGGTAGCCCTTCAGGGAGCTGCCAAGTGGTACTTGTGGGCTGCAGGATGCCGATGGTGATGATATTGGGAATGGGGTGGAGATGCTGGTTCCATGGATGTTGATGCCAGGATGGGGTAGGGGATGTTGATACTGGGAGTGCCAGTACTGTCATTGGTTAGGGATGCCAGTAGTGAGGATACTGGGACCAAGTCAGGGATGCTGGTACCAGTACTGGCACAGGGTGGGGGTGCCAGACCAGGAGCTGTGAGGTGCTGTGGTGAACTGGGGCAGTGATATTGGTACCAGCACAAAGACACTCATATGGCAATAATGATGGCTCTGCACTGGGAAGATGACGCTGACACTGGGACAGTGATGCTTGTGTTTTGGTACTGGGGCACTGATGCTGGTAGTGGAACGGTGATGCTGTTTCGGTACTGATGCAGTGACGCTGGTTCAGTACCGGAGGGCTAATGCTGGTTACAATGGTTCAGTCCTGGGATGGTGATGCTGGTGTTTATGCGGTGATGTTGGGTTCGGTAGATGGGCAGTGATGCTGGCGCTGGTGTTTATGCGGTGATGTTGGTTTCGGTAGATGGGCAGTGATGCTGGCGCTGGTGTTTATGCGGTGATGTTGGTTTCAGTAGATGGGCAGTGATGCTGGCGCTGGTGTTTATGCGGTGATGTTGGTTTCAGTAGTGGGCAGTGATGCTGGCGCTGGTGTTATGCGGGTGATGTTGGTTTCGGTAGATGGGCAGTGATGCTGGCGCTGGTGTTTATGCGGTGATGTTGTGGTTTCAGTAGATGGGCAGTGATGCTGGCGCTGGTGTTTCTGCAGTGATGTTGGTTTCGGTAGATGGGCAGTGATGCTGGCGCTGGTGTTTATGCGGTGATGTTGGTTTCGGTAGATGGGCAGTGATGCTGGCGCTGGTGTTTATGCGGTGATGTTGGTTTTGGTAGATGGGCAGTGATGCTAGTTCGGTCCGGAGGCAGTGCCGCCGGCTCGGCCCTTGGCGGCTCCGGGGCTGCTGTACCGCCCGTGACCGCTACGCGGCGCCAGAGCCCCCCGCCGGCTCTCGGGCGCGTGGCCTCTCGTGCTTCCTCTGGGGGCGTGGTCTCGGCGGCTGCTCGGGCGCGCGCGGCGGAAGCGGAATGACGTCACGCGCGGGCGCGGCGCCGTCTCCATCATGGTGGGGCGAGGGGCCTCCCGCGTCCCGGAGCGGTGAGTGCGGCCCCTGAGCGGCCCCGCCGCTCCCTCCGCACCTCCCCGGCGGGGACTCCCGGCACTGCCCGGGCGCCGGTGCCGGCGGGAGCGACTCAGAACGCCGGGCCCGGCCGGCTCTTGGCAGCGGCGGCGCCGCGTGGCACCGTCATATCGGGCTCGTGGAATGGGGGACGAGGGTCTCTGAGGGTGGGGGGTGTGAGGGTCTCTGAGGGTGAGGGGTGTGAGGGTGTCTGAGGGTGGGGGGTGTGAGGGTCTCTGAGGGTAGGGGCTGTGAGGGTCTCTGAGGGTGAGGGGTGTGAGGGTGTCTGAGGGTGGGGGGTGTGAGGGTCTCTGAGGGTAGGGGCTGTGAGGGTTCTGAGGCTAGGGGGTGTGAGGGTCTCTGAGGGTAGGGGGTGTGAGGGTCTCTGAGGGTAGGGCTGTGAGGGTCTCTGAGGCTAGGGGGTGTGAGGGTCTCTGAGGGTGGGGGGTGTGAGGGTCTCTGAGGGTGGCTGTAGGGCGAGGGTGGTGTGAGGGTCTCGTGGGGTTGCTGCAGGATTTGAAGATCCCCGGGCCTGGGGGGTCCTTGAGGATCTCTGGTCAGGTTGAGGGTCCCTGAGCCAAGGGGGATTTTGGAGACCCGGTCCTGGTGGAAGTGTTAAGGTTCCCAGACCAGGGTGAGTTTCAGGGCCCTGGGTTTGAGGGGTTTGACGATCCCCAGGATTGGGGAAATCTGAGGGTCCTGGGCCGGAGACAATTTGAGGAGTCCCCAGGACAAGGGGTTTGAAGGACTCTGAGTCGGGGGTGGTGGTTTGAGAGTCCCCGAGCATGGGGGATTTTGAAGGTCTTATGCCAGTGGAGGGGTTGAGGGTCCTTGGGTCTGGCAGGAATTTCTGGTTGCCAGGGCAGAGGGGAATTGGGTTCCCAGGTTTGGGAATGTTTTGGGGGCTCTGGTCAGGGGTCTCTGCCCTGGTTTAACACCTCCATGGATCCAGGTGGACTGACTACATCCCGCTGGGCTGGAGAATGCCGGGCACGCGGTTCATTGCCTTCAAGGTGCCCCTGAAGAAGGTGAGTGACCAGCAGGAGCCAGTTTGGGCTGGATAACAGCTGTGGGAAAGCATCACTCGGTGGGTATTCCATGAGTGAATTCTTGAGGGACAGAGTGTCAGAGCCCCAGAGATTTTGGGAGTGGAAGAGTGAGGGGTCAGTGTAGCAGCAGCTGGGCCTCAGGGTCCTGTCAGTGTGTGCTGTGCTGGGCTTTGCTCTGGAGTGGTTGGAGCATCACAGATACATCTAAAATACACCCAGGGTCACATCTGTGGGAGTCACAGAGCTTGGGAACTGGGAGAGGGGAGAGACTTAGGCTGAGGGAGCTGGGGGAGATTAGCCTGGAGAAAAGGAGGCTCGGGAAGGACCTTCTGGCTTTTCCACAATCCCCTGACAGGAGAGTCTGCTGCCAGGGAACAGGCATAGGATGAGAGAAAACAATCTCAGGCTGTGCCAGGGGAAGTTGAGGTTGGACATCAGGAGGAATTTGTCTCTGGAAAGAGCAGTTAAATGTTGGAAGGGGCTGCCCAGGATGGTGGTGGAGCCCCCATCCCTGGAGGTGTGCAAGGAACAACTGGACATGGCACTCAGTGTTCTGGGATTGTGACAAGATAGGGATTGGTCACATCTTGGACCCAGTGGTGTTGAGACGCTTTTCCAACCCCAGTGATTTTGTGCTTCCATGTGTTTGAGCTGATGCCCTGATTTACAGCTTCCACCTAGAAACCTCCAGTGTCTGGGTGTGTTTGTCACTGTGGGATTTTGCTACAGTTAAAGTTGTCTCTCACCCCTGGGAAGCTTCAGCTGAGCAGCCCCAGAACTCTGAGGGCCTCAGCATGTCCCTCTTCATGGCAAGGAGTGGAACTGGATGAGCTTTAAGGTCCCTTGCAGCCCAAACCATTCCCTGATTCAGTGATCCAGCTCATATGTCCATCTGTGTCTTGCCCAAGTTCTTCTCCCTGTTTGCCAGGACATTCCAGACCAGGAGCCTCTTCCTACCCATCATAACACACATGAGTTTAATAACAGCTTTATATTTCCTGCAGAGTTTTGATCGGAACCTTCCCCCAGAGGAGAGATTTTCCCCTCATGACCTCATTAGGAAAGTCAAGGAGCAGAAGGAGGAACTGGGGCTGATCATCGACCTGACATACACCACCCGCTACTACGGGCCTGAGGTCAGTGCTGAGAAACTGGGAAAGTCTTCTCCAAGAGGGTAACTTGGGAGAGTGTGAAGGCCTTGAATCCTTCAGCAGGGGATGAGGTGAAGCTTTGCAGGCCAGTGGGATCTTCCTGATCTTATCTCCAAGCCCCAAATCCTCTTTGTACCAACGAGCCAAAGTTTGGGGGTGCCCTAAGGTTGTTTTTTTGTGGGATCTCCTGAGCGAAGAACTAATTGCAAACAGCTTTGGCTAGGTGGATGATCACTGGGAAAGGTATTCCAGGTCCTCTGTGTGCTTCATCTTCCCTGGGGGGAAAAAGAGCAAAACCAGGAGAAGTAATATGGAATATTGGTACTCTGTCAAGGAAGCGAAGCAGAAGTTTTCTTACCTAAAACCGTGTAGCTGTTCTTTTGGGCTTAGTGGAAAAACCTTATCTTCTTCAGGCTTATTGCCTATGATTCCTTAATTAATAAGAATCCTTATGCGTTTTCTGGAAATTAATGAGTTTGTTTCTTGTAGG
Organism: Malurus cyaneus samueli; assembly: GCA_009741485.1. Classification (NCBI taxonomy): domain Eukaryota; kingdom Metazoa; phylum Chordata; class Aves; order Passeriformes; family Maluridae; genus Malurus; species Malurus cyaneus. Next base: position 202,591 of record VKON01003655.1, on the reverse strand, counting down.
AGCTGCCACCCACACTCTGCTACTCAAAGATCCTGACCATGGGACATGAAATTCCAAACAAAGAGACCATTTTTAGATTCAAGTATGTTGTAAAAAAGTTTTTGAGAGACAACAAAGACAATGGTGAGTATGGATTTCCCTGACTCAGCTGTTAATGGGATGGGCTGGTGATGTTTTTATGAGCAGTAGCAATTTCTTATTCCTCCCTTGGCATGGGAATGTTAGAGCAATAGATTGGGATTTTCCTGGTGAGGGAATTTGTGTTGGCTCTGATAATCCAGACCAGGTTGGATGGGCTTGGAGCAACGTGGGATAGTGGAAGGTGTCCCTGCCCATGGCAGGGCGTGGCACTGGATGGGCTTTAAGATCCTTTCCAGCCCAGACCATTCCAGGATTCTGTGATGAGTTGATCTTTCATTGAGTTTGAGACATATGGTTGTGTAGATGAGCTGCCAGAATTAATGAGTTAATGAGTTGAGTCAGTGGTGTTTCTTAGGCACAAATGTGGTGATGTTGTGTGGAGTTATTTCTGTTAATTTTATTGGTGTCACTATTGGAGGGTTGAGGCAGATGGGCTCATTCTGGGGGTATTTGGCAGAAAAAGCACCTAAATCTCACCTGTGTGTGTTACAGATAAACTCATCGGGGTGCATTGCACACATGGCTTGAACAGAACTGGCTACTTAGTTTGTAGGTGAGTGGTTCTGAGTCAACTGGGGTTAAGTGATGGCATTTCCTCCTAACCCCTTTAGGAGGAAACAGTGCTATGCCAGCAAAACAAGAGTGATTTGTATAATCCCAGACTTGCAGGGATTTACAGCTGTTATTAGAGGGTATTTTTCATCCCAAAATTCAGCGACCAAATGCTGATATACCATTCTGGCATGTAAATAAAAGGTTTAAAAACTCTTCAGTGTTTTTTTTTTGTGTTTGAATCATCATCAACCTGTCAATGTTTTCATGGTTAATTGTGTAATTAGAGTTTTTTGTTGCTCTGTGCAGGTACCTGATTGATGTTGAAGGCATGGAGCCAAATACTGCCATAGAATGTATGTATCCTGCTTGGATGGGGAATGTTTAATGGGGTTTTAGATGATCAGAAGCTTTGTGATAGCTCCAGGGAGGGAACTGTGTTTGGTTGAAGGGGTTTAAACCCTTATAAAGTGTTTTAATTGCTCAGCAGCCCCAAGGGTGACTTGTGTTGCTGTAACTCAGAACTGTCTCTCCCCAGTGTTTAACAAGTCTCGAGGGCATCCCATAGAGAGAACCAACTACATCCAGGATCTTCAGAAGAGAGCCTGGAAAAGGTGAGTCTGTGTTTCAGGAGTGAGGGATGTACCCAGGGAGAGATACTGAAGAGGAACAGGCCATAAATCTTGAGTGGTTCCAGGAGGGGTGGTGGCATAAGTCTGTGGGGAAGTGGGCACTGGGAGAATGAACAGGGAGAGCCAGGGCAAGGGGGAATAGTTTAAAGCTCAGAGGGCAGGGTTAGGTGGGGTGTTCCTCCCTGTGAGGGTGGTGATGGGTTTGATGGAATTCCCAAAGAAGCTGTGGCTGCCCCATCCCTGGTAGTGCCCAAGGCCAGGTTGGATGGGCTTGGAGCAGCTTGGGACAGTGGAAGGTGTCCCTGACTGTGGAGGGGATGGAATGAGATCTGCTTTAAGGTCCCTTCCAACCCAAACCATTTTGGGATTATAAATGGGTGTAAAAGATCCCCAGGCCTGTGACCTCTTTCGGGGTAAGCAGTGATGGGAAGGGCTGGGATTGAGTGTGAAAGAGCTGATGTGATCACTCAGTGAGTGCTTTGTGGACACAGTCAAAACATTCAGAATTCTCTTTAAAAGGAGCTGTGAACTGAAGAATTTTGGCTCTGATCTCTTCAGGAAAAAAGGCAGTGCCACAGCAAAGCCCCAAAAGCAGCTGGTCAAACACCCCCAGCATTGCTCGACCCAGTCACCCCTGGCAGTGCCCAGGTAGGTGTTTGCCCCTTTCCCTGTGTGTCCTGAGCTGAGCAGGCTCAAAGAGCTGCTTCCTCCCCTTGGAGCAACTGCAGCTGGATTTTTACAAGCTGCAACTCATTCGGTGCTTTGCCAGCTCTGGGAGGGTGACAGAAACCCCCTGAAAGTTGTTTGGAGCCAAAATAACAACAGTCAAGTTCTTGTCCTTACAGCAGCAAAGCTCTGCCTAGGAATGATGTTCCTGTACCTGTAGGTGTGGAATGACATCACTGGCAGGGTGGGAGTTGGTTCCCAGTGGGGCTGGAATGTTTTCCAGCTGGGATAGATATTTCATGCACCAAAGGATTTTGAACCGAGTGCCAAGTGAGGCAGCCCTTCCTAAGAAAGAGGTGGTGACACTCCCTCTGTTACTGGGCTCCTCCTGGAACAGGGAACTCGGAAAGAGCTTCCCTTTGACCTGGGGAGCACATTCCAGCTGAGAGATGACCTCCTGGCCTTGGAGGAGCTCCCAAACCACCTCTAGAGCACATGTGGGAGCCAGTGCCAGCTTCTAGCACAGCAGTGGCTTCTTCACCCCCCCTCCCTTGGGGGCATGGAAAACATTTCCTGGTGAAAACTTCCCTTGCTGTCAGAAATCAGGAGTGAAGTTGCTATCTGGGTGTCCCTCCTGTATGTCCCATCCTTCAGGCTACAGGAAAAGGGCATCATGTGCATCCACAGGTGCTGAGGGTGTTCACAGCCAGCCCTTTTTGGGTGCTGACTCCCCAGTTTCCTTCCAGGAACCTTGATGGTGTCAAGAAGAAGCAGCAGCCTGGCTCCAAGGCTCAGGCACAGCCCCAGCAGCTGGGACAGAGGTATGGGGCCCTGGAGCAGAAGCTGCAGAAGAAGCAGAGGCAGCTGCAGCAGAGGCAACTGGAGCAGAGGCAGCAGAGGGAGCCCATAAGGAGTGGCTGGAAGCAGTTGGCAGTTGGAGCAGAGCGCGATGAAGCAGAAGCTGCAGAAGAAGCAGAGGCAGCTGCAGCAGAGGCAACTGGAGCAGAGGCAGCAGAGGGAGCTGGAGCAGTGGCAGTTGGAGCAGAGGCAGTTGGAGCAGAAGAAGCTGAAGAAGCTGCAGCAGAGGAGCTGGGAGCAGAGCAGAAGCTGAAGAAGCTGAGAGAGCAGTGCAGCAGAGAGTGGAGCAGAGGCAGTTGGAGCAGAGGCAGTTGGAGCAGAGGCAGTTGGAGCAGAAGCAGCTGAAGAAGCTGCAGCAGAGGGAGCTGTGCAGTTTGGCCCCAAGGAACTGTTGGGTTTCACCACCCACCAAGAAGAAGCACAAGGGACTGTTCCCCCCACAGAACCCCCATCCCTCTCCACCCCAGGAGCCCACACCCGTGAGGAAACGCCGGCGCCGGCACAAGAAACACAAACTGATGGAGGAGGAAATGTCCTGACAGCACATGGAATATTGTTCACAAGGAAAGCCCTACCAAGGCCCCATCCCCGCCCCACAGGAGCTCTGGGATGGGTCTCCCTTGGCTGGAAAGAGTGGCTGTAACTCCTTCAGGAACTGCCAGTCCAGGTGTGAAGCAGCTTTACAGGGCTATTTTTTAATTTTCTGTTTTCTCTTGCTCCGCACACCAATGCTTTTACAAGAAATTTTTTAATCCAATGCTGTACAGAGTCTTATCCATGAGGGATGCAGTGAATAAATGTGGACTCAACCAGAGCTGGAATAATCCTAAAAAAACATCCTTGAGCATCATTATAACCTTTAACAAAACAGGTAACAGGAAAATTATCCACGAACATGAGAGGTTTATATCCAGAAAGGAGACAGGAGTCCTGTAACTTGATTAGAATAAAGGAAGAGGCCATGGGGCATTTCCATGGTGTCTCAGTTTGAGACAATCGTTTCAGAGAGAAGCATTACAGGATAAATGTTTCCTCAGAAGTGAAAAGTTTGATAATTTTTTTCCACCAATATGAAACAGAAGTTTGGGCAAATGTGAAAAGTAGTTTATTAACAAAACAAGGTGCCCACAGGACCCAGGTAAAAAAAAAAAATTAGTAACTGGTGGATATTTAAAACTGCAGGAACGCACGCCCCTCAATCCCCCACAGCCACTCGGCACATGGTGTGGAGAAAGATGGCACGGCTCTTGTCCTAGGGAAAAAAAAAAACAAAAAAAAGTCCACGTGGCTGCTCAGGCCGCCGTGGGAAGCTGTTGGTAGTCCTCTCTGTGGATGAAACAGAGGGCTCGGTGTGATTTTCTGGCTGGCTTGGCTTTTCCAGAGTCCGGGACGAGACAGAGGCACCCGCGGTTTTCCCCGCCATCCCGGCTGACGGCGCTTCCCTCCGGTCTCTGGGGGCATTTTGGGGGGTCTCTTTGGGTCATTTTGGGGTCATGGGGCATTTTGGGGGGTCTGGGGGCATTTTTGGGGCTTTTGGGGGGTCTGGGGGCATTTTGGGGCTGGGGTCTCTTTGGCATTTTGGGGTCTGGGGTCTCTTTTTGGGGTCATTTTGGGGGTCTGGGGGCATTTTGGGGGGTCTTGGGGCATTGGGTGTGGGGGGCATTTTGGGGTCATTTTGGGGGTCTCTTTGGGGTCATTTTGGGGTGTCTGGGTCATTTTGGGGGGTCTCTTTGGGGTCATTTTGGGGGGTCTGGGGTCATTTTGGGGGCATTTGGGGGTCTGGGGGCATTTTGGGGGCATTTGGGTCTGGGGGCATTTTGGGGTTCTGGGGTCTTTTGGGGTCATTTGGGGGTCTCTGGGGTCTCTTTGGGGTCATTTTGGGTCTGGGGGCATTTTGGGGCATTTTTTTGGTTTGGGTTTTGGGGCATTTTGGGTCATTTTGGGGTCTCTTTGGGTCATTTTGGGGGTCTGGTCATTTTGGGGGGTCTTGGGGTCATTTTGGGGGGTCTTTTGGGTCATTTTGGGGGTTTGGGGCATTTTGGGGGCTTGGGGCATTTGGGGGTCTGTGGGGGGCATATGGTTTTGGGGGGTTGGGGCTCTTTGGGGTCATTTTGGGGGTCTGGGGTCATTTTGGGGGGTCTGGGGGCATTTGGGGGTCTCTTGGGGCATTTGGGTTGGGCATTTGGGGTCATTTTGGGGGGTCTGGGGGCATTTTGGGGTCATTTTAGGGGGTCTGGGAGGAATTTTGGACCAAAGTCCAGCTGAGCTACCAACAGCCCACGGCTTTTAACTGCCCGCACTGCCTTCCCAGCCATCCCTGCCCCTTCTTCCAGGTCACATTTAAAGCACAGGCATATTTTGGGCATTAAAGCAGATGGAATACAGGGTTGGCACAAAATCAACCCGACACATGGGGTCTCTCAAATTGTTTAGAGGATGCAGCCTCCTTTTTATCCCATGTTCCCAGCCACATTTCTCTCTCTTTCCCATGGCTAGTACTTGGAGAGGTACAGACTGCCCAAATCTCCTAATACAGACCCCCTTCCTAATTGCTTTGCCCCCTTTTTCTTTGTGTCTCTGTTCTTTGTCTCTAAGTCCAGGGATTTAGCAAGGCCTTGGGTCAGTCTGTGTCAAGTAGTGGAATTTCTGTGGAATTCCATTGCTTCTTTCACCTATCAGTGTTTTGCTTTACCTCGCAGCAGGCCCCACAGTTTATATACAAAGACATCTCCCTCTCATTCCTTTCACAGGCTTTTGTTGACTTCTTCAATTCATAATGAGAAATAGGACTCAGCCTAAAAACACAAGATTTTTTTTTTCTTCCTTTTTACTCTTGCTAAAGTAATTCCCACTGTGTGCAAATTCGAGCCTGGGTGTGGGTGGAGCAGTCACTTCCCCCTGGATGGGCCTGAGGAGCCCGGCAGGATCAGCGCTGCGGCTCTGAGCGGGGGTCGGGGGGTGTTGGGCGGGGGTCTCGCCCATGTTTTTGGGTGAGAAGGGCCGGTTTGGGCCGGGACAGAGCAGCCCCGCCGCGCTGTACCCTGTGCAGTGCCGCCATGGCTTCTGACGGGACCGGAGCGACAGGAAGCGGCTGCGCGGCCGGCCGGAAGTGGGTGCTGGGTGCTGCGTGCCCGGATGTTGTGACGGCTTGTGATTGGCTGTTGGAAGCGAGGCGGGGCGGTGCTGCGGCGGGTGGGGAAGAACCCGGAAGCGCTGAGGGACAGTGGCGGTCGGGCGGCCAGGTCAGGGATGGGCTGGGGACGGGCGGGTCCCGACCTCTGGCGGGGTATGCCTCTGAGCGCGGAGGGCGGCTCCAGGGGTCCAGAATGCGGTGCTGGGGTGTCCCGACCTCTCCCGAGAGAGCGCGCCAGGAGGGCTCCGGCTGGGGGGACCCGAGGGTCTCGGATCGGGTTCCGGTCGGGGCGGTCTGGAATCTTCTCTTTACGGAAGGGGATCTTCTCAGGGCTGTGGAATATTTCCCCTTAGGAACGAGGATCCTGCTAAGGAGTTTTGGCCACGTGATCTTTCCTCTTAGGACAGGGGATCCCATCAGGTGACTGACTGTGGGAGAGTTTGCCTTTAGGAAAAGGTATTTTCTTTCCCCTTAGGAAGGGGTATTTTTCCGTTAGGAAGGGGATCTGGCTTGGGGCGCCCCTTGCTCTCTTATGGGGGATGTGAGCTAGTCGGGACTGTGGTTGAGGGGTTCTGTTCTCGTGTTAGAGGGGAAGGCCTGGGTGGTGCTCCTTGGGGAGAGCTTTTTCGGGGTGAGAGGGAGCTGCTGGAACAGTCAGTGGGGTGGGGGCTTCCCAGTTCTCCCTTGCAGAGCAAGGGCTCAGGGGCTTGTGGAGGGCTCTGATTTTAGGGAGGGGTCACCCTCTCTCTTGGTGAGCTGGGGGGCATCTGGAGTTTGGGGGCTGCAGCTCTGGGGGGATGATTTGGGCACTTTTTATTTTGAGGGCTATGGGAGTTAGAGGGAGGGCACTGAGAGGGTGTCAGTGGTGTCTGTTTTCCCATGGGGCAAAGGACTGTGGGATTTGGCAGGAGGGTTATTTTGGGGAGGGGACTCACAGCTCTGGTTTGGAGGAGCACCCATTCCCAGCAGAAGCACCTGTGGGGTGGGGGGGAAGCTGAAGTCCCCCTGCCTGAGCTGTAGCTGTCACATCCCAAAGGCCTTTGGCATGGAAGCCTCTGGCAAAGCTGAATCCTGCTGGGCAAGAGACTCACAGAGGCTCCTCCAGGGTGTGGGCTGGGAAACATGGTTCTGCCTGCTACAAAAAGGGGCTCCTGCCTCGGGATAACCCCAAAAGGGCCTCCCCTTCTCTCCCAGGATCCGCAGAGTCCACTAGAGACCTTTTGCTCCCTAAGGAAGGAGCCTCAGTGCATATGGCATTTGAGATGCTCTAGAATCAGCCCTGCAATGTCAGAGGGATTCTAACCCTTACCTTGGTCCAGGGTGGCTTTTCCAAAGAAAAACTGCTTCTGATATAGGAGGAGGAGTATTGTGGAAGATTCCTGGGCTTGCTGCCCTTCAGTGCTGGTGCTTCCTCCACTGGGAATGCATCAGCTCCTGCCATAGGGCTGTGGTGATTTCCCACATGGATCAGGCCATGGTGCATTCCTGGGGTGATGGGAGTGCCTCCCACAGCACAGGCAAGAGGAATTGCAAGTGTGCCTAGGCAAGAGCCACTTGGGAAGGGCTTGGTTGGATAAGGATGGATCTGGGAGGATCCTGGTGCCATCAGGAAAACACTAGAAGGCTGAAACCCCTTATGAAGCTGCTCCTGCTCCTGTCTGAGTGAAACTCCTTAGCCATGTCACTCCAAACTGGTGACCAGAACTGGGTTTGTTTTGTGGAGAAACAGCCAGAGTTGTTTTGGCTGGGATTTGGAGGGGTCAAAGCTGTCAGAGCTTGAAGTCAATGTCCCGGGACTGACCTTGAATGTACTGTATCTGGTTTTCAGGTCATACAAGTGAATATCCAAGTGCAGTGCCCAAAAAGAGCTGAACTTCTCCTGGGTTCCTCCCTCAGGACATATGTTGGCCTATGGATTAAATGCTTTTCTGCTGAGGTGGGGTGATTTCTGTCAAGGAAGAACAATCCTGAGGAAACTGGATGAGGCACTTCAGGATTGTCCAGTGCTAATTCCTGTGGCTGGGCTCTGAACAGGCTTCCCAGGGTTTGGTCGTGCACCTTGCCAGAGCTCCAGGAGTGTTTGGGCAGCGCTCTCAGGGACAGGCCGGGATTGTTGGGGTGTATGTGCGGGGCCAGGGGCTGGACTTGGTGATCCTACAGCTCCTTCAAACTCAGCATATTCCCTGCTCCCTGTTCACACTGTTTTTGCTGACCCTGCCTCGCTCCCACCGCAGAGCCTCAGCACAGCCAATGTGTGTCACCATGGCCGGCCACGGCAGCGCCAGCCTCCCGCCCGAGGAGCGCGTCCGGCGGCTGATCCAGGCGGGGAGCAGCGTGGAGGTGAGCGAGGACATCCCCCCGCGGCGCTACTTCCGCTCGGGCGTGGAGATCCTGCGCATGGCCACCGTCTACTGCGAGGAGGGCAACATCGAGCACGCCTTCATCCTCTACAACAAATACATCACGTAAGAGCGGTGCTGCCCTGGGGGCTGCGGCGGGTTCTGGGGTTGGGTGAGTGTTCACAGCGTCTCCGGACACTGCGGGGCCTTGGTGAGCTGGGAGAACTGCACAGCTCTGGGTTCTGGCCAGAGCTCTGCTCCTGGGGGATTTTGGGTCCCACAGCTGGTGGGACTGACCAGGAGATGTGGTAAAGGTGAGAGGCGCAAACCCACAGACACAGCTCACCTGTAAAAGTTCACAGAATCCATAATCTCAGAATAGTTTAGCTTAGAAATCATCCAGTCCAAGCCCCTGCCCAGAAGGGTCACCTGGAGCAGGTGACCCAGGAACCCATCCAGGTGGGTTTGGAATGTGTCCAGAGAGGGAGACTCCAGACCCTGCCTGGGCAGCTCTTCTGGGACTCTGCCACCCTCTATGGGAGGAAGTTCCTTCTCTTGAGGAGGAACTTTTTGTGTTTTAGTTTATGGCCATCAGTCCTTGTCGTGTCACTGGGCACCCATGGAAAGGGTCTGGTACCATCCTCTGACGCACCATTGAGATACTTGTATGTATGGGAATGAGATTCCCTTAGGAAGCAGGCTGATCTTGGATTGCACTGTCCCTCTGGAGACTCCTGTCAGCAGTGGAGGGATTTTGTCTACCTGTAAGTCAAAGTTTTCAGGTGTTTCATCCTAAATTGGCCTCAATTTTTCTCTAGCTTGCTGTGACATCATAGGGCTGGTTGGGGATCTCAGTATCTGGTATTTACCTGAAAGGTTTGAGACTGGATTGTGGTTTCTCTAATAAACCACCTTCAGAGGAGAAGCCTGTTTTACTCTGAGGTTACTACAGCCTTTCACAGCAGGGAGATTTACTCCTTTAGGAGCAGGGACCACTTGGGGATTTCTTTTTATACCTTCTCTTTATATTATATTTAGGAATATAATCCACGCCCCACAAACACAGCAATGTGCCTGGCAGTGTTTTAAGGGATGAAAACCCTGATCCTCAGAAATTATCTCAATGGCACAGTGTCCTGTTCCTGTAGGGTTTTTTCCCTAAATCCTGTCCCTCCTGGTTCTACCCAGTGCCACTGGCACGGTCTCTACTGTGCCCACTCTACCCACTGACCCGCAATATGGTTGGCATCTCTGTGGGTATTTTCACTCCCTGACCCCGTGTGCAGGGTTCCTGCACCTTAAATCCAACACATTTTTCTCTGATTAGTTTTTCTTCCCCTCTTGTACTTCCTGAGCTTTTATGGGCATCTTGGCGAGAGCTGGGAGCTGGGAAGTGTAAAACCTTTGGGAAGATTGCCAGGCCGGTTATGCAGCTGGCGCTGAAGGAGAAACTTTTTAACTAAACAAATGGGCTGCTTCATTGTAGCAGTGAGAGGTGCTGGGTTCTCTTTCCAGCAGCTTTCAAATGCTCTTGGTATTTTCTGCCTGGCTACTGGGCTGCCAATAGGGTGGAAAGCCTTCCCTTGGTGGGATTTCTCCAGTGCTGACGAATGTAAGCTCCTACCCTGGATTGTCCAAAAATAGGAACATAATGCCACTGTCATTTCTTCCAATGAAGATGGGAAGCTGAAGCTCAAGCAAGAGGTTTGATGTTTTCTAGGTGTCCTTATCCAGAGAGCAAGAGGAGGCGCTGATAATTAACTGGAGCCTCTCATGGAGGCTCTTCTCTCCCTTTTCTAGGAATGGGACCAGGCTTGGGGAGCTAGGGGTGTTCAGCCTGGAGAAGAGAAGGCTCTGGGGGCATCTTACAGCCCCATCCAGTGCCTAAAGCAGATTATAAAAAGCAGGGGGCAGGACATCTTATATAGACAGAGAGTGTTAGGCCAAGGGGAGATGGTTTAAACAGCCAGAAAGCAGGGTTAGGTGGGGTATTGGGAAGGAATTCCTCCCTGTGAGGGTGGGGAGCCCTTGGCACAGGTTGCCCAGAAAAGCTGTGGCTGCCCCATCCCTGGAAATGCCCAAGGCCAGATTGCACAAGGCCTGGAGCAACCTGGGATAGTGGAAGCAGGGGGTGGGACTGGATGAACTTTAAAGTCCTTTCCAATCCAAACCATTCTGGGATTCTATGACTCTTCCCTCACCTGCAAGCAGTGCTGTGGCTGTCCTTTCACAGAGCCTAGCTCCCTGCCAGGGCTATGGCCTTGTGCAGGTGCTTTCTCCTTTGGGAAGGGGAGGATTCCAGCCCTGAGAAGCACAAGAGAGGCTCTTGGCTTGGTGTGTTTGGTGGGAAGGGAGGGCATCATCCCTGGGAGCAAGGTGTGCTACAAGTGGCTTTAGGAGGCTGAATTTCCTGTTATTTATCTTTCCAGCCCTCCCCAAGACTGAGCTCAGGGCCTGAATGATACAGGGAGGTCTTTCATGGCACCTGATTTTGGAGGGCCATTGGCTGTGACAGTCTTGTCCAGACATAGAGTAATCCCCAGATCCTCGGGTCCATACCCAGATTCCCATCAAGGAGCAAGTTCCCTTCTGGCCTCCAGCCACCTGCAAGGTCCAGTGCAGCTCATTTGGCTGCACAGCTCCTCTCTTTTCCATAAGGGAGCAAAGCTTTCTCAGCCTTCAAGGAGGGATGGAAAGCAGCATGTCCAGAGAAGCTGTGGCTGTCCCATCCCAAGGTCAGGTTGGAAGGGGCTTGGAGCAATGTGGGATAGGTGTCCCTGCCATGGCAGAGGGTGCAACTGGATGATCTTTGAGGTTCCTTCCCAGAATATTGCATGATTCTATAACTAGCTCTAGGACTCTTAATACTTGTCAGCTTGTAAGACTTTTCTTGTTATTGTCCTGAGCAGCAGCTTCTCCATGAGCCAAGTGGGTGTTTTCCTTGAAACACTATCAGGAACACTCAGGTTAATTTTGGTAGGGCTAAGTAAGAAAGAAAAAAATAATAAGACAAAACTTTTCTGTGGTGTTTGAGCTCCTTGATTGGCTTGGATCAGCTCCAGGGACTTGTGAGGGTGTCACAAGGGACTCAAGATCCACCAGTTTGTCCTGGGTGCTGGAGCTGTGCTTAAAAATAGCCCTGGCTGTGGCTGCTCAATGCCAAACAGTTGCTGCTTCATTGGGCTTGGGAGCAAGCAGAAGTTTGAACCAGCCCAGAACTGCTGGCTGTGGGAGCTGCAGGTTTTGGTCTTGCCAAGCCTCAGCAGGGCTGTCAATAAGAAACATAAGCTATTCCTGCTCTTCCTCTCCCCCATCCCAGCCTGCCTCTGCTGCTTTTGTCCTGGAGTTTTCCTCTGGCTACCTGAGCCCTCCTCTCATCCTCTCGCCCACTCTTTCCCCACTTCCTGACTTGTGGAAATCCAGCTGTCTGCTGGTTTTTCTATCCTGTCCAGGCCAGCATCTGCTCTTAATCCTTTTTAATTAATCCCTTCCATTTTAATCTATGAGCTGTTGGCAACGCTCAGGGCCTTGTGTCTTCTAAGCACAGTGACCTACTTCACACCCTCAGCTCAGAATAGGGACCTCACTGGGGATTTGGGAGGGAGCAACAGCCTTTTCATGGCTCCAGGTTGTGCCCTGGCTATCCTGATCTTGCATCCTCACCAGGAGCATTTAGGATGGCTAAAAAGTCCTCCCTCGCCCCAGGGGACTGAGGGTTTAGAGCAGCTGTGTTTGTTTACTGCACACACAGTGCTTTTCAGAGTGTCTTGCTCTGTGCCCCCTAATTTTTTCTGGCTTGGCTTTGCATGGTTGGTTTGTGCTGCTCTCTGGGGCACAGTCTAGTCCTCTTATTCCCTTATTCTTTGTGCCTGGGCACGTGGCTGCTCTCCAAAGGAGCTGGAACATCCTCCTGCAGGTGCAGAGTGGCCAAGAGGCAGGAAGGAGAACAGGGATTTTGGGTTATTCCCAAAGCTTTATGGACACCCAGAGTCAGCAAAGCTCCACTTTCATGAGAGAAGGGCCCAGCTAAGCCCCTCTGTGTTCACCCTGAGCAGTCTGTCACCACTGGGGACTTGGCTACAGAATAACTCTGGGTGTCTCAAACCTGGGGATCCTCAGAGAGCTGAGCCACTGTGACCTGCCCTTTGTGGGATTTTCTCCTTGTTCCAGTGCTTGCAGAACTCTTTCTGCATTTTACCCTGTTCTGCAGAGCTCCATGCAAGTATCTCATTATGGCCTTCCAGTACTTAAAGGAGGCTTAAAAAAAACCAGGAGAGGGACTTTTTGCATGGACAGACAGTGGTAGAACAAGGGGTTACAGGAGAGGTTTAGATTGGATGTTAGAAATAAATTCTTCCCCATGAGGATGGTGAGGGGCCGGGGTGGAATTCCCAGGGAAGTGGTGGCTGTCCCATCCCTGAAAATGTCCCAGGCCAAGTTGGACCGGGCTTAGAGCAACCTGGGATAGTGGAAGGTGTCCCTGCCCATGGGGGTGGGACAAGATGAGCTTTTTTATGCCAGCCCATTCTGGGATTCTCTAAAGGGGAAAACAGTTAGCCCAGCTGTAGAGAAACTCTTGATTAACCTGTTCATACTTGTGCTGGCAGCAGGATGATGTTGAGCTCAGTCTTGATTTCCCAGCCCAAAGCCAGGACAGAATTCACCCTCCTGCCTGGAATACCTGAGGTGCTCAGGCTGCAGAGCCAAAGCTCCCAGTGCAGCAGCTTGGGATGCTGGGAATTTGCTTTTAGCTCACTTGCAAGTTTTCCCTGTCCAAGGTCTGAGTTAACTTCCCCTCGTGCACAAACTCTTTGTGCCCCGGTGCAGAAGGACAGTGAGCTTTGAGTCAGCCGAGTCCTTGAGCTTGGGTGGAATCCCAGGATGCTCCCAGGTATTGGCAGATGCCCAAGCACCTTCCTGAATCAATGCTGTGTCCTTGATGTTCTAGACCAACTAATTAATGGCTCTCTTCAAAACAAATGTATTTATTCCTGAGGATCATTTCCAGAGTCCAGGTGGAAGGAAAACTTGTGTGAGGCACTCCTTGGGATCAAATGAGATCTCCTGTGTGGTGTGAAGAGCTCTGGAGGTCATTATGGAATGGAGGTTTTCCTGCAGAAAGACAGACTGTCCTGACAGGAAGCATAGGACTCCAGGGGTTGCCCAAAATGCTACTGACTGTCCTGTGCTTGTCCCTTCCTGTCCTGACTCAGAACTGCAGTTTCTGTCCTGTTTTTTCCAGGCTCTTCATTGAGAAGCTGCCACAGCACCGTGATTACAAAACTGCTGTCATTCCCGAGAAGAGGGAGACAGTCAAAGTAAGTGGGGACACTGCCAAGTCTGGAATGGGAATGTTATCACTGTTATCAGCCTTCAGTTTCCATGGCTTTGGGATGAATGATCCACACAAATGCTGAGAAGCCTTGGCTGGCCAGGCAGTTCTGACCTCTTGGGAGTTCAGTTTCTCCAGGAAATCTGCTGGGGGGCTGGAACATGTCCAGAGATGGGAACAAAATTAGGAAAGGGTCTGATGCATCAGGAGCAGCTGAGGGAGCTGGGACCATCTAAGCCTGGAGCAAAGGAGGCTCGGGGGGACCTTGTGGCACTGCACAACTCCATGAGATGAGAGCAAAGGTCCTCATGTTGCACCAGGGAAGGCTTGAGTTCGATATTGGGAAAATTTCTTTCCCAGATACATTGTCCAGTCCTGGTACAGGTTTCCACCATCCCTGGAAGTGTTTTGAAACACTTGGAGTGCCTGGGGATATGATTTAGTGGTGGACATGGCAGTACCGGGGGAATGGTTGAACTTAGTGATCTTGGAGGTATTTTCCAACCTAAACAATTCCATGATTCTCTGAGTTAGGCTTTGGGAGATTCTAACTCCATTGCACTTGCACGGGGCTGGCCATGGTGTCCAATTTCCTTCCTGTTGAGCACTGGGGTGTTCTTTCTTTTCCTTTTAAACTCTCTGCTTTTTAAAGACCACATGGTTTTTCCATGTATGGTGGCTGGATGCTCAAAGTGGTGAATTTCCAGGTAATCCTTAAGAGATTTCTCACAGCCACAAGAAGCTACAGCTGCTCTGCTCAGTGTTGACCAGAAGAGGAAAGGACAGCACTGCCGGAGTTCTTGCTTGGTGATTTCAGTGGTGGATTTTGGACTCTTCAGCTAGTCAGATTTTGTTTTTCTTGCCCTGGGGCTGTCCCATTCTGATGCCTGTGTTTCCTCCCCCAGAAACTGAAGGAAGTAGCCTTTCCCCGAGCCGAAGAGCTCAAGGAGGAGCTGTTAAAGAGGTACGCCAAGGACTATGCTAAATACAAGGAGCAGGAGGTGAGTGAGAGGAGACTGGAGGCCTGTGCTCCTCAGGAGACCCTCAGCCTCAAAGGGTTTGGAAGAAGGCAGGTCTCCAGGGCTCCCTGGGTGCTTGGGAATGCCGAGTCTGGGTAGCCCCAACTTGCAGGGCCCAGGCAAGTCCCCTGCAGCACAGGACGGGCCTTGCTGTCACTGTGGGTGATTTTCAGAGGCTCTTTTCCTCGTGCATCCCAAGGCAACCTGAGCTGGGGCTGTTTGGTTGGTTTATTCTGTTTGTCCCAACATGACATCCAGGTCTTATGGTCCAGAAACTCAGCATGGGCAAAGATCTAGGGTTCTGTGGGCAAAGCAGACATTTCTGCAGTCAGTTTTGCTATGTACAAGTGTGACTTTAGAGACAGGATAGAGGGAAATAAATCCAGGATTGTAATTCTATGGAAGAGGGAGGGTAAAACAGTGGTTTGACTGCCCTTGGTCCAGCTGGCTCTGGATCTGTGTTCTGCAAACTGAAGTTTCCTTGCAGAGAATGCTGTTTGTTGGTGACCTTTTGCAGACATATAGAAATAACCTGGGGATAGTTGTGGGTCTGCAGAGGTGTTCCACCATGGGCCAGTGTCCCCCTCTCTGCTCCTACCCCTTGGCAGATACCTCCTTACAGCAGGAGGAAGAAGAGTAATTTGCACACACTTTGGCTTTGCAGCAGCAGCTGGAAGAGGAGAAGACTCGGGTAGCCCTAATGAAGCAGCAGCAGGCAGAGCAAGAGCAGTTCCATGCCTTTGAAGAGATGATCCGGCAGCAGGAGCTGGAGAAGGAACGCCTGAGGATAGTGCAGGAATTTGGAAAGCCAGAGCCAAGTCCCGAGTCTCTGGATGGACCCCTTGTTCCTGGCGTGGAAAAGCCCCCAACTGATTTAATCCCAAGGGTTCCAGTCTCTCCTGTTCACCCAGCAAGCCCATCAGCAGTGACTATCCCATCCAAACCTCCTGTTGTGGACAGATCTTTGAAGCCCAGTACTTTGGGAAGCACAGAAAACAGTTAGTATCTCTTGGAGCATCCCTTCTTCCCTGGTGAGGCTGAGCAAAACAGACATTTTATCTGGGAGACTCTTGGAATTATCTGATCATGGCTCCATGCCTCTGAGGGGTTTGCTCTTCTAAGTCACTAGATATGATCCAGTGAACACTCATAGTGTTGGAGAGAGCTGTCTTCTCTTCAAAATGCACCCTCCATGCTTTTCCAGTCGGTCTCTCTGCTCTTCCAGAATCTGCAGCCTATTTGCCTTTCCTTGATCCAAATTCTTGTTGGAGATTGGGGTTTAGTTCCTGGCTGGACTGACTGAATCCTCCTCCTGACCAAATTCTACTAAATATAGTTCTAAAATACTGATTCAAAGTTTTCAGATGGCTGGGTCTTGCCCAATGACACATCCTGCTTTAAAGAACATTTTTTAAGTGTGGGTGGTTTCATTTTTGCTAATGAAATACTCCTTTTGATACCCTGATTCTTCTGGTCTCTATGTCTCTCTCTGTTCTGAAAGAGGTGGTGCCTGTCCTTTATGAAGTATTAGAGTGACATATTTCTCTGTGCCTGCTAGTGGAAGGGGCATTTATCTTCCCAGATGGATTTTCTCAGTTTCATCCCTTCAGATCTTGCCCTGAGGGACCATTCCTCCAGTATTCCTGACTCTTTGCTCACTGTTCTCCCACTCTCCCCACAGATGCAGGTGTGGATGCCCTGCGCCAGGTCATTGTCCCCAGGGAGCTGTGCCAAAAATTCCTGCAGCTGGCTGATGCCAACACAGTGCGGGGTGTGGAGACCTGCGGGATCCTCTGCGGGAAGCTGGTAAGGGGACAACCCTAATGGAGACCCTGCAAGTGGCACAAGCACTACCATAGCTTTGGAAATGCCTCAAGGACCCTGATTTTTCTCCTGGAGCTCTTCAGTGTAGTTTCAAGCTTGCGAGCATTAGGGATGATCTGCTTCTCCCTTTCCTCGTTTTCAGGTTAGGATTTCCCCACCTGAGTGAGGTGCCAACCTGCTTCCTCAGCTTCCTCTCTCCTGTTGGTGTCTCTGCTGGGTACATGCCTCAAGCACTGGTGGCATTCCTGGCGATAGGCAGCTCCAGGCACTTGTCCTTTGGGTGTCCCAGCTGGTGATCCTCATGCAGACAAGGCTGACAGGACACTGTTCTCCCCCAGAGTTTGTGTGCCCAGATTTCATTGGCAGTTCTATCCCATCTGCCCTGAGTCACTCACAGAAGTTTGCTTTGAAATGAAGTTGTTCGATGTAGCAACTTCCTGCAGTCCAGCTGCTCCCAGACACTGGGGATTGTTTAGGGATGAGGCATCATCCCCTTTTGAGTGGAGAGCTTAATTTGGGGGGTGTCCAGGATTTCTCTGAGCTCCTGTGGGTGCTCTGTACAGCAGGGAGAATGAAACAGGAAGAGAACCCTGCAACTCCTTTGTCGGTAACGTGGAGCTGCACTTACAGATGGGTGATGGATGCATCCATGGGCTTGGGAAATTCTCTCATGTCGAGGGGGTAACATCCTCCTGTGCTGCCACTGCCTTGCAGATGAGGAATGAGTTCACTGTCACACACGTCATCATCCCCAAGCAGCTGGGAGGCCCCGATTCCTGCACCACTGAGAATGAGGAGGAGCTTTTCATCATCCAGGACCAGCATGGCCTCGTCACACTGGGCTGGATCCATGTGAGTCTCCTTCCTCTGACACTTCCCAACAGGCCTGGCCTCCAGCCCAAAGGGGAAGGGGTGGTGGAGAAGGGCTGGAGGAGAAGTTACTGGAAGAGATTGTGGGGAATGGACAGCAGCCTTCAGATGGATTTCTGCCTCTGGTGCAGTCTCATTCACTACTCTGATGGAGAAATCTAGGCCTGGTTTATGTTTGGGTTCCTTCCTAAAGCATCAGGCCCTTTGAAAGGGAGGGAGGAAAGGTTTAGGTGAGATATTGGGAAGGAGTTCTTCCCTGTGAGGGTGATAAGGTCCTGGCACAGGTTGCCCAGAGAAGCTAAGGCTGCCCCATCCCTGGAAGTGTCCAAGACCTGGTTGGACGGGGCTTGGAGCACCCTCAGATAGTGAAAGGTGTCCCTGCCCATGGCAGGGGGTGGGACTGGATGAGCTTTAAGGTCCCTTCGAACCCAACCAGTCTGGGATTCTGTGGAAGTGGGATCTTAGATATGCAGCTCATGTTTCCTCCAGCTAAAAACTGACTCCAGTGGCACTGTGGGGGCATCCCAAGCTCTCCTCCTAGAAGGACACATCTTCCATGCTGTATCCCTGTGCAGTTCTGCATTCCAGGCAGCAGTGGGATGTGCCAGTTGCAGACTCCTCCCTGGCTGCCCCGCTGTCCCCACGGAGCCTTTGGCAGGCAGATCCATGCCAAGCAAAACGTTTGGAGCTGCTGAGTAATCTCTCGAAAGCAGCAGCTGCCCTGAAGGCTTAGACAAGGAAATGCTGCTGCTCCAAGTGCCTGGTCCTTGCAGGGTGGCTGCTCCACGGCCACCTCTGCAGTGACAGCCCTGCCACATTGGTGGATCCTCCAGAATTCCTTTGACCCTTCTGCTGGTCTTGGAAAAAAAAAATACAGCAAAAGAAGCAAGAGCTTTCAGCAGGAGTTAAGGTGTGAAATCCAGCTGTCAGCAGGAGCTGGGTGAGGTGGTAGCTGTCAGAGATTGTACAGCCCTCCATGGAATATGATATCCTGAAGTGCTGTGACACCATGGGATGTGCTGAGCCCCAGGAGCTGCACTTCAGAAATGTGTGAAGTGCCTTGCAAGGCACAAGTGCCCTGCAAGGACGTGTCTTAAAGGTGTGATTTTTCATGGGATGTGACAGGAATGTAGAGCTCCTCTGGAATGTAACTCCAAATAGAAAACAGGAGCACATGTTTTAAGGACAGTCCAAGAAAAAGGGGCAATGAGAGAGCTGGAAGGGACTTTCAGTAAGAGCAGGGAATGATCTGAGAGCAAGGGGGAATGGCTTCCCACTGCCTGAGGGCAGGGTTAGATGGGATAATGGGAAGAAATTCTTCCCTCTTAGTGGGATGAGGCTCTGGCTCAGGTTGTCCAGAGCAGCTGTAGCACAGCAACTGTGGCTGCTCGTCCCTGGAGGTGTCCAGGGTCACATTGGACAGGGCTTGGAGCACCCTGAATAGTGGAAGGTGTCCCTGCCCATGGCACGACATGGAGATGAGTGGTCTTTAAGGTCCCTCCAACCTAAACCATTCCATGAATTACACTCTCAGTTTGCAGGTGTGCCCCCTGCGCCTGGAGGAGCTGTCTCCTCTGTCAGAAGATTCTCTTGGCAGACACAATCCCTTGGGACCAGTTTTCCAAGCCTGCTTTAACTGTTATCCTTGTGTTGCCTGTTTCAGACCCATCCCACACAGACAGCCTTCCTGTCTAGCGTGGACCTGCACACCCACTGCTCCTACCAGATGATGCTGCCAGAGTCCATCGCTATCGTGTGTTCTCCCAAATACCAGGAGTGAGTCTGGATTCCAGGAATCTGTATGTGGGGTGGGGAAGGCTTTTCCCCTCTGCCCGGGCTGTTTACCACACCCTTCCTCTCTCAGATTCCTGGTGTGGGGATAAATTTCACATTGCACGTTACTGGAGAGCTCTTGGGAGCTGCTTTGGGGGGCTGTGTCTGGGCAGGGGTTGCCCACCCCTGACAGGAGGCTCAGGGCTGGGGAGAGGAGTTTCCCAGGAACTGGGGAGTCCCACACAGAGGAGTGTCCCTTGGTCTCAGTCTCTGCTCCTCCTGGAGATGAGTAGCCCCAAATGTGCTCCTTGGGGCCCAGGGGATGTGGCTGTACCTGCAGAGGTTTGAGCTACAGAGCTCGTGTTTCTTTCGTCCAGGACAGGGTTTTTCAAGCTGACAGAGCATGGCCTGGAAGAGATCTCAGCCTGCCGGCAGAAGGGGTTTCACCCACACTCCAAAGACCCCCCTCTCTTCACGGTGAGTCCCCCCAGAAGCCGTGGGGTCTGTGAGGTGGAGAGTTGGTGTGTTGGACACTTCACTTGAATTAAATCCATGTTGTGCTGGGCTGTGACCAGAAGGCTCAGCCTGTCCGGTGCTGGTCTCCAATTACCAGAGTGGAGATGCAGGAGCATCCCAAGGTTGGAGATGTGATGAAGAGCTCCTCACTGCAGAAACAGGGCGAGGCAGCAGCAATATGCTGTTTTGGATGGGGGGTGGGGTGGATGGGGGGGTGTGAATGTGTGTTTGGGCCTCTGGGTTGCTGATGTGCACGAGCAGGGCCAGCAGTTGGGGCGATCCCAGGAACTGCTCCAAGGGCTGTTCTGGGAAGGGCACTGGCTTCAAGTTGTATCAGAAGGTAGAGGAGACTCACCTGAGCTGTGGGAACACCTGAGTAATCCCCTGTCCCCTCTTTTCCTCTCTTCCAGACCTGCAATCACGTGTCAATAGTCGAGGGAGATGTGGTCCTGATGGATCTCCGATAAGTCTCTTGCCTTATCCCTTCACAGGAACCATCCACCTTCCTTTAGACCTAGGGAATTTGTTTTCTTCCTCCTGTAGCAGATGTTTTCTACCTTGTAGTGATCCCTCCCCTCCCTTCCCTGTGGTGGAACTGGATCCCTGCCCTCAGTGGGAGCACCTGTGACCTCAGTGCCTGGCATGGGGCTGGCAGATAGGCCCAGGCTCAAGGTGTGGGAAAAAGCTGGGAACTCAGAGACAGAAGCCAACACTAATGCAGTTGTAGAACTCTAATCCATGGTTGAACGGCCTCCTGGAGAGGTTCCCTGTGACTTGCTGCAACCGTGAGGTGTGGAAATCTCTTCAAGTGCTTTTGGGACTTGACCAATTTAACCCATGCCCTGTTTTGTCCCTCTTTCTGGGTTGCTTGGTCTCAGCAGAGCTTCCAGGAGCAGATAAATCTTTCCTGCAGTTTAAAATCAAACCTTGCTGATCCCTCTCACGCCCACACGATCTCAGTGCTGCTTCTGCTTCCTGGTACTTGTGTGTCTGCCTGGGGAGGGAAGAGGGTCCAACCTCCTCTGGGATCTCTCAGCATTTCATGGCTGAAGATGCCTGCATGTGGCCCTCCTTTGCACCAGCTGCCTCATCCCAGCAGTGTTTAGGAGTGTCTGGAGATTGTGTCCATTTTGGGGGATCCACCGACGTTACCATGGAGGAGCTCAGTCTCCTGGCTGCCATCACTGCTCCAAGATGGGATTCCAGCAGCTTTGACCACTTCCATCCTCAAAGATCCCTGTGCCTGATTGTCTGTGTACATCCAAAAGCAGCAGGAAGCCTGTTCCTGCCAAATGCAAGCGCTTCATGACGTCGCTGTTGTGCGCGACAGAGCTGGGACTCTCCTCCGAGGTGCTTTAGTCGGGTGCCAAGCAGAGATTTTCCTTGCCTGTGCTCCCTGCTGAGCCCCAGCCCTCAGCGGGGAGGGAAGCAGCAGCATTCCAAGGTGGAAGGCAGCTGTGCTGAGGGCTGAGTGATCCACAGCCCTCTCAGGATGGTCAGCACATGGCTGTGTGGGGAGGGGAAGAGGCTGGAGCTGCCTTCCCACCTGGCATGCAAACATCCGTGTCCTTATGTCGTGTCCTTGTACATCCAGCACCCCGTGGTGTTCCCTTTAACACACATGGATTGGATTATCGAGGCTGGGCCTCCTGTGCCACTTGTTTTCTTTGAGCTCTCTCCGTGGGTTGGGGGCCTAGCTCAGAGGGAATCCATTTCTTTGGGGGTTGGTGTGTTTGTGGCAGCCCCTGCGTGACAAGTATTGCTCCCATCTTTTCCCCAGTCACATTCTGGAACAGGCTGGCCCCAGGGGTGGGAGGGGAGCGAGGGGCCTTCAGGGCACCTCTGGGAACTCATTTTCAGACCTAATTAATTTAAACCATGCTCAGCAGGGTTTTGCAGTTTCCATGTAGGATTGTTCATCCCACAGCTCTCCACAGCACAGAGCAGCTCTTCACCCTGAGGGCTCCCCCACAGCCCCTTGTGGGGACACAAGGTGGAAAAACACATCTTGCAAAGCAGCAATTCCTTCAGATTGGTTTGGAATATCACAAGGAATTTATCCCAGCACCCCATCCCTGCAGGTGTCAGGTGTAAACTGGCTCCAGCACCCACTGGGAAGAGGAGCTGGTGGCACATCACTACTCTTGGCTTTCTCAATGACTGAGAAACGTTCCCAGAGAATTTTGCACATTTCTTGGAGCAGGGAGTTCCTCAGGTCAGGGGCCAGCTGCTAACCTCCCTCCCAGAGCTGCTCCCTGAGCTCCCTGCTTTTTCATCACATTTTTTCACTACAAGTCCTTGAGTCATGGCTTTGTGGGTCAGTGAATGTCAATGTTCTGGCACTGCTCCCCCATCCCACAAACCCACCCTGGCTCCCCAGCTGTGCTAGATGACTGTTACACCTTAAAATCACCCCAAATGAGATTGGCTTCGGGAGAAGCTGAACGCGAATATAAACTATACTTTGCAGGAATGATTTATCTGTAACAATGTGGGTTATGTGTTTTGGGGGGGTTCCTGCAGGCAGGGAGTGATGCTTATCTCCACGTCAGGAGTGGGAATGCATCCAAATCCCTCTCACCATCCCTCTTCTCACTGGTTTGTCCATCCTCAGCAGCATCCTGAGATGTTCCAAGCCTGAACATTCCTCCTGAGGGGAGGTGCTTAGGGCTGGGGCAGCACTAGGAATTTTGAAATCCAGCGGCAAAGAAGGGATTGCTCCCTCCTCATCCCATGCTCATCCCAGCCTTGCCTGTGCCGTGGGATGCCTGGCGTTCCTGCAAGCATCCCGGGGCCGCCAGCAGCTGGATTGGCTGCAGGGGCCAAACCTTTCCTTTTTAGGCTGCGTTTGGGCTCCCACTTGGGGCTGCACTGCCGCCGGTCCCGCTCCAAAGCTGCCGTGGGCTGGGAGGGTCAGGGATGCCACAGGGATGGGGGAAGCCTGGAGCTGACCTATCCCCAGTAAGTGATGTGTCCTGGAGCTGCTGAGGGGTGGCTGGGGTTGGTGTTTCATGATTTTCACCAGCTTGGGGTCAAGGGTGTCTCTGGGACTTTGTCCTCCTGCCTTGGGTTGGGATGGGATCCTGCCACCAACTCTGTGCAGCCCCTGGCACAGCCGTGCTCCCTCCACATGGAGGAGCTGCTGCCTCCATCAATCCCCTATTCCCACCCCCACTCTGCTGGGTCTGGGGATAATTTCTTTTAAAGGGTTTTTTTTTTCAGCATGTCATATATGGCAGCCTTTCCCCTTGCTGACCTCATGTTTGGCAGGGGCCCAGCCAGGCTGGGATGTGAGGTGGCAGCAGGAGCCTGGAGCTGGGGGCTTGGGGGGGTCACCAAGTGCACAGCCAGGGGACATACCCAGCCCCTGTGAGCTGTTTCCCAGGGAAAGGGAATAGCCTGGCAGAGCCATCCATGGGGGATGTTGGAGCTGTGGAGAGACTGCCTGTGCTGGGAGACCCCATGTGCCTGTCCTGCCCTGGGGAGTCAGAGACCAGGTTCTGTTCCCTCCCTCTGGGACCTGGTCATCCATGGGGGATATTCGAGTGTTGAGAGGACACTGTGTCCCTATCCTTGTCTTGCCCTGTGGGGTGACAGCCCAGAGTCCATTCCCTCCCTCTGGAACCATGGGGGACACAGGACATTTGGGTGGCACCCTGTAGTTCCTTGTCACTGCACCAGTGCCAGGATGTCCCTGCCCTGGGCCCAGCTTGGGATCCTCGGGAGCAGGAGGCAGCCTGGGCCCTCTGTGCCTCAGTTTCTCTCGAGCCCCTGTAGCTCTGGAGAGTGACTCCAGGGCATCTCTCCTGCCTCCCCCGGGTGCTCCGGGAGACTCCCTGATGAGGGCCCGTTGTCCTTAAAAAGGCAGCTGGGAGTTTGGGAGCTGCTGGTTGGCCTCTGCCAGGGCCAGAGGGCTCTGCAGCTCTGCTCCTGCTGCCAAGGCTCCGCTGCAGGGCTGGCGGTGCCTCCGAGGCTGTGTCCAGGCAGGGGGCTCAGGGACAGCACCCACATTGCCCCTTGGGGCTCTGAGCCCATCCCGCCTCCAAAATCCTCCCAGGAGAGATCAGAGCTGGGTGTACCCGCAGTGGGGATCGGGATTTGGACCCACAACTCCTGGCCTGGCTCAGGTCAGGATTTGGGGAATGAGGGGCTTTGGGATACCAAAAGCCCAAAAATGAGGGCGGAGAGAGAAAATCACAAGGAGAGACATCTCAGAAGTGCTGGATGCCAGGGATGTGGGGGGAACTGAGGCCAGGAGGAGGCGATGCACCAACCCCGTGCATTTCCAGCGTCTCAGCGATGGCAAATTCCCATCCCAGCTCTGGTGTGTCCCCCACGACAGAGTCCCAACATCCACCTACAGCCAGGTGGGGTTTCTCCACACTTTACCCAGGAACTGGAGTTAGTTCCACCTCCTTTTTCTGAGCCTGTCACTTATAAGGACTTGTGTCTCACTTGTTTATCAGAGCAGAGCCTAAAAGGAACGGGCTCACAACTGGGCTGTCGCCTCCCAAGCATCTCTACATACATTTTCCTACAATAATTAACTGTCCTGGGTCCTACCACTAGCCCAAGGTCAATTTAATGAAATAAAACACCTTATATGGCCATATGGCCAACACACCATCACTGAGCCTATTTAGGGTCTTTGTTTAGAGAGGATCCGCCTCTGAGGTTCCACGGGCTCACTGGTATTTATACCCACGACACATCGGGACTTGGTCCCAGAGGAAAGGAGCTCTCGCCTCTGCGGTGAGTACTGCCCTGCCCAGCCCTGCTTCCCTTTTTCCTTGGAGGAGAGCAGGAAGGAAAAACACCCATGGGGGTTTCAGGGTGGCCCAGCATTTATGGGGTGGCCCCAGCCCAGCTCGGTTTGCACGGCACAGAGAGGGTGCCAACCCTGCCACAACCCCACAGCTGGGGCCTCCATGGAAGTGATGAGAGCTGGGCTGAGGCCAGAACAGGTGCTCTTCCACAAATTCCTGTGATTTGTGGTTTTTTGCTTTTTGGGCTCTTGCAAGGTTTTGCCTGTTTCCCTCTGGATTCAGAGCGCATCCTCTGGTGCAGGGGGCACCCCCTGGGAAGGGCTATTTTTTTCCCCATTTTTGGGAGTGGATGCAAGGACAGAGCAGCGAGAGGCTGCTGAGAGAACTGGATGAGAGGGCATCACCTGCTACCCCACTGCCCACTTTTGGGGAGCACCAGCAGGGCATGGCAACACCGGAGCTCCCTAGGGAGCATGGGCAGGACGCTTTGGCACCACTTTTGGGCACCGGCTGGAGAAGGATGGAGAAGCAGCATCAGCGTGGAGCAGCACCCATGGGAAACAAGCATCTCCCCCCTCCCAGCATCGCTGCACTGGGGTCAGACTATCTCTGGACATGGCCCACGGAGGATTTTGCAGGGCTGCCCATCCCCAAGGACTCCAACCCTTCCAACCCAAAGCTGGACGCAGTGGTGTGGGATAAATCCTGTTCTCCACCCACCGTTTAACGCCACTTTCCCCCCTCGCCACAGCTTTATCCCCAGGTCCCCCTGACCACCAAGCGCTCCCAGCCCCACCATGTGTGAGGAGGAAACCACTGCGCTGGTCTGCGACAACGGCTCAGGCCTCTGCAAGGCCGGCTTTGCGGGTGACGATGCCCCTCGTGCTGTCTTCCCCTCCATTGTGGGGCGGCCCCGGCACCAGGTGGGTACCCAGGGGACCAAGGGCAGTCCCCACCCTGCTCTAATCACCAAAATGTGGCTAACGAGGCCCCTCTTGCCGGTGTTAGGGTGTCATGGTGGGCATGGGGCAGAAGGACAGCTACGTGGGCGATGAGGCACAGAGCAAGAGGGGTATCCTCACACTCAAGTACCCCATTGAGCACGGCATCATCACCAACTGGGATGACATGGAGAAGGTGAGATTCCTCCAGGAACGGGGAGTGGGTGCTGGCCCTCGCTTTGGTTTGGGGTAAGACCCCAATTCTTTGCCCATCTTAGATCTGGCACCACTCCTTCTACAACGAGCTGCGTGTGGCCCCTGAGGAGCACCCAACCCTGCTCACTGAAGCACCCCTCAATCCCAAGGCCAACCGGGAGAAGATGACCCAGGTAAGGCACTGCAGGACCCCTGGGGATGGGGTTGGACCCTCCAAAACTGCAGGAAGGGCTGGGGGATTAGGGGTTTTGTGGGGTGGAGGAGCAGGGTGGGGTGCCGCTTGGTGCTTGGATAAGGCCAGAGATCCCAGTGGGAGGTTCATTTGCCTGTGTGGCCCCAGAGGACTCTCGGCAGTGCCTGGATCCACAGGATTTGCCACACAAGGCACTGCCCCACCACATGTTCTCCATGCCATGCACAGCCCCACATGACTGTGCAATGTGGTGACTCGTGTTTCCACGCTCTCCCTTGACCCAAGCTTTCCCACACCATGCTCTGACACACATCCTGTGAGTGCAGCTCAGGGATCCCCATCTTCTTCTCTGCCATGCGCTGACCCACGTGTCCGTGCAATGCAACCATCCACCTATTTTTCTGTTCACTGCAACAATCCCCGTGTTTTTCTATGCAATGCCTTAACCCTGGGAAGGCACAACCCCTGTGGGTCAGGATGGCATGGGCTGGGGACCACTGTGCTTGCCCCTAACCCACTGCCCCTCTCCCTTTCCCTCCCAGATCATGTTCGAAACCTTTAATGTCCCTGCTATGTACGTCGCCATCCAAGCCGTGCTCTCCCTCTATGCCTCCGGCCGCACCACTGGTGAGTAGGGGACAATCTGCGCTGGGGAAGGGGCCAAGGCAGCTTGGAGGGTCCTCTCTCACCTTCCTCCCTTTCCCAGGCATCGTCCTAGACTCCGGGGACGGTGTCACCCACAACGTGCCCATCTACGAGGGCTATGCTCTGCCCCATGCCATCATGCGTCTTGACCTGGCTGGCCGTGACCTCACCGACTACCTCATGAAGATCCTCACCGAGAGGGGCTACTCCTTTGTCACCACTGGTATGGGAACAGGGAGGGAGTGTGGGGTAATGGGGACCCCATGGTGCCACCACAGTGGAGCCGGGTTGAGCTTCTCCCGCCATCGTGTCCTGCAGCCGAGCGGGAAATCGTGCGCGACATCAAGGAGAAGCTCTGCTACGTGGCCCTCGACTTTGAGAACGAGATGGCCACAGCTGCCTCCTCCTCCTCACTGGAGAAGAGCTATGAGCTCCCCGATGGGCAGGTCATCACCATCGGCAACGAGCGCTTCCGCTGCCCTGAGACCCTCTTCCAACCCTCCTTCATCGGTAAGCCCACCCCCAATTCTCCCTGGAGTGGTTGCCCCATCCCTACCAGCAGGCAAACAGCTCCCGTGGGACCCCACAGAGGCATTTTGGGGCTCCCTCAAGTACTTTGGTGGGACAAACCCATAGGTGCCCCCATGACTCTTTTGAGGAGCCCTGAGGAGGCACAGGCTAGGGTCAGGGAGCTGACAGCCCCTTCCCACCTCAGGCATGGAGTCCGCTGGGATCCATGAGACAACCTACAACTCCATCATGAAGTGTGACATCGACATCCGCAAGGACCTGTACGCCAACAACGTCCTGTCCGGTGGCACCACCATGTACCCCGGCATCGCTGACCGCATGCAAAAAGAAATCACTGCGCTGGCTCCCAGCACCATGAAGATCAAAGTAGGTGTTGGAGGAGGGGGCCAAACTGCGGCCTCCAACACCCCAAATCCTCTCCTGGTGTGGGTTTGGGGGGGATAAGAGGGTGCATCCTAAGGGCTCCTGTCTCCACAGATCATTGCCCCGCCAGAGCGGAAGTACTCGGTGTGGATTGGAGGCTCCATCCTGGCCTCGCTCTCCACCTTCCAGCAGATGTGGATCAGCAAACCTGAGTACGACGAGGCCGGACCTTCCATTGTCCACCGAAAATGCTTCTAAGCCCCCTTCCCATCCCGTGGTGGCCACCCATGCCCAGGCTGGGGTGTCGCTCTCCTCCTCGGATCCTGCTGCTCCTCCCCACTGCCCACTGTGCATTAAAAAACCTTTTCTCCAGGCTCTGCACCTTTCCTGGGAGATGCGGGGGGTGGGGAGGGCTACATGGGGACAGAGGGTAATGGGGAAAAGGGTGGGAGACCCCCAACCTCATGTTTGTACCCTTGTTGTTCTGCTGATGACCTCAACTGTGCCTTGATGCCCCAGCCCCATGTCAATGCCCTTGACCTCATATTGATGACCCCAACCCTGTGCTGATGGCCTCAATCCCATGTTGATGCCCCTGACCCTTTGCTGATGCCTTCAGCCATTAATACCCTCAGCATCACAATGGTGTCCCCATCCCTATATTGATGCCATCCTTGGGGGATGCCCCTGACCCTGAGCTGGTGACCCCAACCCCATGTTGGAGACCCCAATGTTGTTTTGGTGACCTCAACCCCACGTTGATGTCCTTGGCCTCATGCTGGTACCCCAACCCCATATTGGTGCCCCTGACCCCATGTTGGGAACCCCAACACTATGTTGATGTCTTTGACACTGTGCTGGAGACCCCAACCCTGTGGACTGGTGACCCAAATCCCACTTCGATGCCGCTGACGCCGTGTTGGTACCCCCAACCCCACCCTGGGGCTCCCATCCCCCTTTTTTGTGCCCTGCCCTCTCTCCCCTAACCCCCACACTGCCTGGACCTGCTGTGCACAGATTATTCTTTGCATGAATTACCATTTGGCCCTCAGCCCCCCTGTTCCGCACCCCCGCCGCTGTTTCCGCCCTCCCGCCTTCCCCCCCGCCCACTTCCCGCGCGTTGACGTCACGGGGCGGTGGCGCGCGCCGCTCATTACCATGTCATTAGCATATGACGCGGGAAGGCGGAAGCGGTGGCGGGATGGGGCGGTGTGGGGTCGCCCTACGCCTGGCCCTAGAGGGGAATATCGGTACCGGAGGGGACACGGGGACCGAGGGAGCGGGGGCCCTTGCAGGCGGGGCGGGCGCGGGCGGGAGCGGTGGGTTTGGGGCACGATGGAGGGGGGCGGCGCAGGCTGGAGCATCGCGGGTGCGAGTTAATTAATGTCTGAAATTAATTATCACTGCTAGAGGGGACACCCCAAAACCCCGCTCTCCTGGGAGATGGGGGAGGACACCCAGCCTTGTCTCTGGTTGCTGGAATTGGGATTGAGGGACACCCAGGCTCACCCAACATTCCCACGAGCCGGAATGGGGGGATACCCAAACTCACCCCAGCTCCCCAGGGGTCAGAGTGGAGTCACCCAGGCTTACCCCACATTCCCAGGAGCCAGGGTGGGAGTGACTCAAGCTTACCCCGTGTTCCTGGGAGCCAGAACAGGGGGGCTCCCATTCCAGGTGCTTGTGTGTGGAGACATGCAGGCTCACGAAGGGGGACACCCAGGCCTACCCCATGTTCCCACGATTTGGGGTGGGGGACACCCAGGCTCTCTTCATGTTCCCTGTAGCCAGAGCTGGAGGACACCCAGGCTCATCCTATATTCCTGAAAGCTGGGATGGAGCCACATCCAGGCTCACCCCAGGATCCCGAGATTTGGAGCAGGGGAACACCCTGTGTTACTTACCCGGTGTTACTGGGATTTGGAGGGGGTGGAACACCCCACATTCCCAGAGCCCAGAGCTGGGGGACACCCAGGCTCACCCCACTTTCCCTGGAGCCTTAATGGGAAGAACACCTGGGCTCACCCTGCTCTTCCTCCACTCTCACAGCTGTGGGGAAATCAACCTTCCTGAAGCTTCTAGGTGCCACCTTCCCAGAGTGGCACCTGGTGACGGAGCCCGTGGCACAGTGGCGCAAGGTGCCAGCTGGCAGCACTGCCCAGGTAACAGCGATTCTGGCTGCACCCTGGCTCCATCAGCACCACATCGGGACACCCTCATCCCCCGCTCTCCCTCCACAGGCATCTGTGGGTTCTGCTAACCTGCTCCAGATGATGTACCAGGAGCCAGCCCGGTGGTCCTACACCTTCCAGACCTTTTCCTGCATCAGCCGGCTGAAGGCAATGCTGGAACCAGCAGACAAGGGGCTTCCTGAGACTCCCGCTGCCGTGAGGGTCTTTGAGCGTTCTGTGTTCAGTGACAGGTACCCAGCAACCCAAAAATAGCAGAGAAAGAGGGATGAAGGGAATGGATGGGATAGGTACCTGGATTGTGACACTGGGCCCCCAGGGTGAGCAGAGCCACCGTCCCCAGTGACGCCCAGAGCGATGTTTAATTACAGGAATGGGATTCTTGGGTAATTTGGGGGTTCTTCAATGATTTTGGGGGCTGCCTGATCCTCACCCGTGTCTGGTGGTGGTGTGAAGCCATTTGGGTGATGCCATACTCGGTAGGGCTGAACGGTGTCAGGCACTGCATGTGCCTCAAATTAGGGATTTTCACCTCAACCACCTGCAGTTCCTTGTTGGTGCAAAAAGGCTAAAAAAAAAAAAAAATGTTGTGAAGCCACCTGGGTGTGGGGTGTCACAGCTGCCCAGTCCCATCTCTCTATCCCTTCCAGGTATGTCTTTGCCAAGAACCTCTTTGAGGCTGGGCACCTGACGCCTCTGGAATGGGCCATTTACCAGGATTGGCACGACTTCCTGCTGCGGCACCTGGGGCCCCACGCCACCCTCCATGGCTTCCTCTACCTGCGGGCCAGGCCCCAGGTGGGTGCTGGATGCAGCAGGCGACCAGGTCCCCTTGGATCCTTGCAGGCATCTGGAATTGCCAAAATGTTTGGCTTTAATTATAAGTCTCCATCCTGGAGGAGCAGGGCCTGTTCCTTTTCCCATGGGAATGTCAGTGGGAGTTTTGCTGATTCTAGAGTGGATTTTGGGGAAAGGGGGCTGCAGCATCTTCTGGGGTCCCTCCCATGATGCTGCTTTACCTGATACCCGTGTTCTTTCTGTCCCACTGATCTCCCAATCCCATGCATCCCGTTCTCCCATCTCTCCTGTTATGCCCCCAGACGTGTCTGGAGCGGCTGCGGCGGAGGGCGAGGAGCGAAGAGGGTGGGATCCAGCTGGGATATCTGCAGCAGCTTCATGCCCAGCATGAGCACTGGCTGGTGGACAAGATCACCAAGTGAGTCACAATTCATCCCCAGCACCTGGATGGCTGCAGCTTTGGGGTGACCCCCAATTTGGGGGATTGTTATTTGGGGGTTGGGGCCTAATCGCTCCTCTCCTTCCCTCCCTCCTTCAGGATCCACTTTGCTGTTGCACAGCATGCTCCTGTCCTGGTGCTGGATGTGGACAAGGACTTCGAGCATGACGTGGCAGTGCAGGGCGTCCTCATGGCACAGGTGGGGTGGCACAGGTGGGGTGGCTTCCTGGTGCTGGGAGTGCCATCAGAGCCATGCTGGCTCTGAGCCTCCACCTCTGCTTCAGTTTTCCGTGGAAAAAATAACTTCCACATCGTGGGTCTGAGATACTTTAAACCTCAGCCATCCCAGTGCCATTCCTGCACCATCCCAGGGCCATACCCTAAGTCAGATTCTCCCTGCAGGTGGAGGCCTTTGTGACATCTCTGAGCACTGACACTTTGCTGTCACATCCCAACCCTCTTGGAGCAGGGGCAGGGGCATCATCTGCCTGAAGATTCTGATCCCAAGGACAAGGGACAAGTCCTGATCCCCAGCCACCCCCCCAGCCTGTTTGTCCTGGGTGAGGGGTGGATTTGTGGTGCTGCTGGAACGGTTTAGAGGTGGATCCTCGGAAGTGCAATCGTGTGATGAGTTTTGGGGGTGAGGGGGACTCCCCTTGCTCTGGTGACCAGGTCATAACTGACGGCCTCCCCATCATTAGGGACCCATAGCTGGGGATGCTCCCTAGGATTTAATGTGCTAGTTGAATCCAATGGAAAAGCTCTGTGTTTAAGTTACACTCAATTCCCACATTTTTTTTATTTTGTATCTAATTTTTTCCCCTTAAATTAAAAAGATGTAATTGTCGAGCTCCTCTTTGTCTTGAACCAGGAGAAATGGAGAGTGGGGGTGGCTCTGCAGAGGAAATGACAGGACATTATTCCTCCAGTTTTGAGGTGTTGTGATGGGGGGAAAAACAGTGCCCTGGGGCTTTCCCAGGCGTGGGTCAGGCTGGGCTGGATTTGGGAGAAAACCAAGGGTCATTTGGCCCCTGCTGGGAGGGATTGCTGGGGGAGGAATTGGATCTTTAGTGGACACCGAAAGGAGGGGGGAAATTAGTGCTTGGCTTTGGGGGGGCTTAGGGGATGTGAGACCTTGCATAAACAGAGTGGGGGGGACCTCCCCAGAGGAAGCAGGGTTACTGTGATGGGGGCTGGGGCTTGTGGTGGGGGATTTGGGGGCTGGGGGAAGGGAGGGGGTTTGGGGTAGGATATGGAGAGGGGAGCACAGGAGCCAGGCGCCACCCCTGGAGTTTTCTCCCAGCGACCCTCCAATAACACAAAGCAAGACCTGCACAAGACGCCACTAATCATCCTAAAAAAGCCACAGAGGAGTCAGGCTGAAGATCTTAAAAAAAAAAAAAAAAACCAACACGTAGTGGAGTGCAATCCTCTGAAATCCTATTAAAAAACTGGTGCACCCCACATCTAGTGACCACATTAAAACCCGTGACACACTTACACCCAATACAACCCAGCGTGCCCCCACACTCAGTGACCCTAACAACAACAACCCTACAACAAACACCCCCACAACCCCCTCCCAACGTACATTCCCCCTTCTCCCCGGTTCCCCAAACTCGTCACCAACTCCGGCGCACCCCCACAACCCCGAGGCTTTGTAGATTGCCCTCCGAGTGCAAAGGCAGCCGAGGGGTGGCTGCGGGCGCTGCCCCGGAGCCCCACGGCCGCCCGGCGGGTCCCCCCGAGCGGGCTCTGCAGAACAAAGGAAGCAGCAGAGCAGGAGCGGCAGCAACAACGTGCGGCAGCTCCGCCGCGAGTCCCCTCGGGGTGCCGGGGACATCCAGAGCCGCCTGCCAACCCCTCTTTGCCGACCCCACCATCCCCCGCCGCCGGGCGTGCGCTCAGCACCGGGGCGAGCCCCCCTAGCCCCCGTTCCCAAGGGGGGCCGTACCCCTTTTTTTCCGGTAACGCTCTTTATATCTAAATTTGGGGAGGAGGGGAGGTCTAAAGTTGCCGGTGCGTGGCTGAAGTTATGAAGTTGTGCTAAGATGCGCGGTTTTGAGTGGGAAAAGCGAAAAGGAAAACGGAATTGGAAAAATAAGGGTGGGATTAGAAGCGGGGAGGCAGCACCCCGTTTTGGGGGCAGTTTGGGGGCAGGAGGGGTGGGGAGTCAGCGGGGCCGCCCCCGGGCTGGAATCAGCGTGGAAATTAAAAGTCGGGGTGACTCGCGGCTTCCTTCGGTTGTGTCCCCACAGAACTCGCCGGTGTCCCCAGGGCGGGGGACACGGTGACTGCGGGATGTCCCTGTCGACGGACACCCAGCTGCGCCAGCCCGGGCCAGCCGCCGCTTCCCCCCCGGCGGGTGGGAGCCCAGAAATCTAAGGCTGATCCCGGGATGGAGATGGATAGGCACGAGGTGAGTGACCCCCAGCTCCCCCAAACCCATCCATTCCCCTCCTCCCCATACCTTCACCTTTTCGGGCTGATTTGTGGCCCCTTTGCGGCGGTTGTAAAGTCACCGTGACTTGGAGGGGGGGGATCATCGGAGTGGGCAGGGAAAGCCCCTTCTTGGTTGGTGGATGGGTTTATTTTTTTAAGGGTATTTCCGTGGGAAATGGGACTTTCTGCTGCCTGAAAGGTTACTGTGTTGCCTTAAACCTCCACAAAATTTCAGTTCATCCCTGGAGCGTCCCCAAAACACCACTGTACAATGGGTGGGAGCAGGACTTTGGAACAAAATCCACCTTGAAACTGAACTCCTTGGAATTTCTTGGCCAGAAAGAGCAAAACGCTCACAGAACCCACCCGGGTGCTGTCGGGGGGGCTTCCCCAAAAATAAAGGGGTGGCAAAGAAGGGGAAGATAGAGACATGCCCAGGGGGAGCATCTTGGAGTTAACAAGTTGTGGCACTTTCTCCACCAAAAATTCTAACGCCTCCCTTCAGCACTTCTGGTTTTACCGGCTGGGGTGGTTGTAACCAGGATCGCTCGCATTGTGCCTGTCATGCCCACGCAAGAGACAGGCAAAAGAGGGGTGTACTCCAGCTGGGGAGGTCTCCATTGTGGGAGGGATAAATATCTACTTGGGGTTGATTTTTGGTGTTCCACTCTGCCCCAAATTTGCTACTGCTTTGGGTTTTTTTGTGGTATTCAGAGGTGAGCAGCTGTCCTGAGCCTCTGAGTTCTATCTGGCAGGTCTTTCCCTTGGAATGGCTGGTGGGAGGGTGGGATGGGGTGCTGGGGATATTGGGACACGTGGCTCAGCCAGCACTTGGCATACAGTGAGGCAAGGGAAGGACTTTGCCCTTGGCAAAATGCTGGTTAAAACTGATGGTGAGGATTTGTCCCTGGCACTTTTCCAGGGAGGATATGGTGAAAAAGATGATTTATAAGGATGCTGCCAGAGCCAGGGGCAGCAGCAGTGGGATCCCCCAGGAACCCGCTCCAGGCTGGCCCTGGTGGTGCTGGTGGCTGAGAGAAGGGTGTGCCACAATTCCCACGTCCCAGCGTCTCTCCTGGGGTGGTTTGGCAGACAGAGCCAGTTGGGCAGACAGCCTCTTCCCAGCACCAGTTCCACAAGTTTCTCTGGCTCAGCCAGGCCCAGGAAAGCTGGTGTCTGCCATTGCACCTCCATTGCTGGAGTTGTGCTCCTGCAGTCTCCCTTGGGAGTTGATTTCCTGGCGATATGTCCCCATCCCTGAGGGTTTGGGAGAGGAGGAGGAGGGAAGATACCAGATGTCAAGGTTTGGCTCCGCTCCCCATCATAGCGCTTTGTCAGACTCTCTCCTGCCCTCCCAGCTCTGGATGTCTTTTCCATTTGCATAACTAATCAACTGGGTCTTGGGGAACCTGCTTGTTACTGTGGAACACCCAGCACAACCTCACTCTGTGCTGGGAGCCACCAGCGTCCACCCAAACCACCCTGGCTGCCAGAGGGAAGGATGCTCCAACCATCTCCCTCAGCTTTGGGGACAAACCCAAAATAAATCCCACAGAAAACTCCATTCCCAGCAGGAATGGTCACACAAAGCCCCTAAAACCCCTTTGTTGGGTGGTGATGATGGGATGTGGTGCAGCTCGAGGTGTTCCTGGCATGTCCCTGGTGCATTCCTGGCATTTGGAATTGAGAGCCCCTAACTGAATTTGGCAGCCTGTCTCGGGGCCAAGTGCCGGAGATTAGGGATAATCTCATTCAAAGCATTACTAATAAAAGTTACTGAATTTGTCCATCTTGGAGACTTTTCCTGGAGGGTTGAGGTGGGATTTTTTTTCCCCAGCGTAAAATTGCCCCAAAACGTGTCTGGCATCCCCCAAAAAAAGCATCAGGGTGATGGATGGGATGCAGGACCATCTGGGGTTTGGCTCATTTTCATTCAGCACATCCCACTGTCACCTGCAGGTCATCACCCACCTGTCAGGGACTGCCCCCAGATAATCCAAAGGGATTCTCACCGTCTCCATGCCTCTAATGAAAATATTCCCAGTCTTGGCTGTGATGTGAACAGCTTAAAGGACTTGGGATCAAATCTGATGGATGCTGGCGAATGCTGGAGCAGAGGAGGAGGATGGGAGGAAAGAGGCATCTGTCAGAATTAAATCCCTGTTGTGCTTTTTGCAGAGAATTTTTGCCCAGCAGAGCCAAGCTGGGCTGGGCAAAGGGGGTTTGCAACCCGGAGCACCACCATGTGAGGCTGGAAATTTGGGGAAAACCAGTTCCTGGCTCCACTTTATCCTATTTATTCCCATGGGAGTCACATTGCTCAGAGCAAAGGTCGGATCCCAGTGGGCTCTTGGCTTATGTGTGGCCTTTTTGGGAAGAGATGAGCTCCAGAGAATACTGCAGGGAAGGAGATGTCAGGTCTGTGCTTGCGCTTCCACCTGCACTCGGGATCCGGTTTATCCAAGCCACTGGACATTTCATGGGCTCCTCAGATCAGTCCTTCTGCCACAAATTCCTTTGGAAAACAGTTTTCCAGGGAAGAGTTTGGGAATTTTGAGTTTGTAGCTGTTTTGCTGGTGATTTAGCTGAGAACAGACTTGGAAAACTTCAGGCACTCCAGGAGTATCACTTCCAAACCTGGATGGGGAAGTTTTTGGGGTAATTTGCTTTTCTGCTCCCCTTTTTCCTTCTCTCTCTCCATTTCCCCCAAAATACTTCTGTACATTGTAGGGAGACGGGCCACCTCCAGCAGGGGTGGGCAAAGCTGGAACTGAATTCCATCAGGACTTTTTCAAGGATCCAGCCCCACCTTAATCCTTTCACCGTCCAATTTCCACTGTTTTTCCCATGGGAAAACACCTGCATTCCCCCCTTTCTTCACCAGGGCCTGGATTTCGGGGGAAAAGGTGCAACCAGACAACATGCATGTTTTTAGAGGCAGATTTAAATGTTTCAAAGGTTTGATGTCCCCAAATTAATTAGGAACCCAAATTAGTGATGCCCCCAAAATTAATGATGTCCCCAATTTGATGAGGGCTCCAAATGATCAATGTTCCCAAATTAACCCAACCAAATTAATGTACAAAAATTAACAAGGTTGCCAGGGGTTTAATGGCAGGAAAATATTGGAGGGATAGGGTGTAAAGAGCATTTTTGGGGCTCTTCCTGGCTGTTCTCAGGGGGCCTGTGGCTCCCACCCCCCCGTGTGGGCTGATGCCTCAGTTTCCCAGGGGGACAATCAAACAGTGACCAGGGCTTGGGGGTCCTGTTACCCCATTTTGAGGGCTGTGGGGTCATGTCTGTGTTCATGTCCCCCTTGTGTGTCACCTTGTGTCCCTCCCTGTGTCACGGCTGTCCCCTCCTTTCCTTCCCCAGTCTCCCCCAGTGCCCTCTCTCCTGTCTCCTCTGTTCCTTCCCACATCCCCCCGGTGTCCCCGTGTCCCCTCCAGTGTCTTCCTCCGTGTACCCCACGCCACCCCCGCCCATGTCCGCGCTCCCCTTGGCTGCTCTTGGGGCTCCTGTGACTGCTCCCACTCCCCACGTGGGCTGGTGCCTCAGTTTCCCGGGGAGACAATCACACAATGACCGTGGTTTGGGGGTGCTGTTATCCATTTTTGGGGGGTGTGGGGTCGCGTGTCCGTGCCCGTGTCCCCTCCGCGCCGAGTCCGCGTCCGCCAGTCCCCCCCCGTGTCCCCTCATGTCCCCGTTCCTGCGCAGCGCAGGGAACGGGCGGGGGTCCACTGCCGTGGGGACGGGGGGGGGTTGCGCGTGGGGGAAGGAGAGAGGAGGAAGAAGAAGAAAGAAGAGGAGGGAGGAGAGGAAGAGGGAAGAAGGGAAGAAGAGAGGAGGAGGAGAAGAGGGAGGGAGCAGGGATGCGGCGCTCATTCCCCCCCTCGGTTTGCAGCGCAGGGTGCTGCGGTGAGGGAGAGCGGGGAAGGGAGACAAGATGGCTGTCCTCCGAGGGGCCGACGCCGTGCGGGGCCGGCGGGGGCTGCGGGGCAGTGCGGGGGCAGCGGCGAGGTAAGCGCACCCCTTCCCCAAAACCCCCTCTGCACCCCTCAACACCTCCAAAAATAATCCCCTTCGGGCTTGCGGGGCGGTGCAGGGAGGTTAAAGCCGCCTCCCCCCACCCCCCGCGGGTGTTGGCGGCCCGCGGGGCCGCGAGGACAAAGCGGCGGGGCCTGGGGAGGGACACACACCCCGCGCCCCCTCCCCCGTGTGGGGGCTGTTTTCCTTCTTTTATCCCGTTCTATCCAGCATTGCTTCGTGGCGGGGTGGTCAGGGGTGGGAGGACGATAAGCCTAAGGTGCACACCCCCATAGTTATTCCCCCGTGTGCTTCTCGCTTTATTAATTATTATTTATACTAATTGATCCCGTCCGTCCCCTAAATGTGCTGAGCTCAGAGGTACGGCGGGTGATGCGAACAAGGGCGATGAGGTTCCCCGCCGTGACGTCACCGTGACGTCACCCGACCGGTGGCAGCTGTCATCCCTCGCCGTGACGAGGACCCGGGGTCCGGTGCAGGCACCCCCCGCTTTTTGTCACGCCGGCAACGACAGGGGCGGGATGGAGGTGGGGAGAAAAAGCAGCTTGTCCTCCTCAGGGGGGTCTCACTTGCCCATCCAGGCAGAGATTTCGGTATCCCTTATGTTGCTTAAGTATTGGTGTTTTTTGCGTTTTTTTTTTGTATTTGTTTTTGGTGTTTTTTTTTTGTCGTGGTCTATGGGCTTTTTCTCGGACCATGTCTTGTCTGTGTGTGCGTTGTTTTTTGTTTCCTCAGTGTGATATTTTCTTTTGCTTGTATTTTTTTTTGTGTTCATGGGTTGTTATGTATGTTTTTTTACCATTTATACGTTTTTTTTTTTTTGCTTTTTATTTGGCTTACCCCATATTGTTTTGGTTATGTTTCTTTTTGTGTCTTGTTTTGTGTGAGTCTCTGTGTGCTTTTGTGTTTACCTACTGTGTTTGCAGGGTATTTTGTGTGGTTGTTCTTCTGTTTTTTCGTTACTTCCGTGTTGTTATTTGTCTGCTTGGTGCTGTCTGTTTGTTGTTCTCTGTCATTTTCGTCTGTATGCTGTTCTCACTTGTTAGCTGTTGCGTTTTGGCTGTGCTATAATATTTATAATAATTTAATCTATCTAGTAGTCCTGTGGCTCTATTGTTTGTGTCCTGTGGTTGCGGTTTGGTGTTTTCTCTCTCTTTGGTTGTTTTTGTCTGTTTTTTGTCTCTCTAGTGTTGCCAGTTGTATGTTTCATTGTGTGTTGCATGATAGGTGTGTTCTCTCTTTTTTGATGTATTCTCATATGTGGTGATTTCAGGTGTTTTTTTTTCTGTTGCTGTCATCCGGTAGAGAGCTGATGTGAAGGGTTGACTTCTCCATATAATCTCATAGCTCCCCACTCTTGGCCTTTGGCACCTCATTAGCTGTGACTAGGTTTGTTTTTCGGATTGCCCAACATGGACTCTTTTTCACAGGTAATTAAGGGGGAAGGTGGCTCTGAGGAGGAGACCTGGGATCTGGGGAAGGCAAAATGTACGTGTCCCCAACATTTTGGCGTTTCCTTGGGGGGCTTTGCTGGCCCCTTTGGGAATGGGGATGGCAAAGTGGTGGCACAATGGCTCTGTGACACGTGGTTGTGCTGTAGGTCTGTGTCTCAAAAAGCCCTTCGTGGGATGTCCCTGGCACTGCCACACTAGGAGTGAGCTGTCCCTGTGGCACTGGGTTACCCAGTCCCCTGCATGCATGTGCAGAAGTCCCCAGTCCCTATCCCCATAGCAGCAGGGTTCTTGGTCCGCGGTTCTGCATGTGCTGCAGTCACCAGTTCTTGTCCCACGGCATTGGGGTCCCTGCTCCCTTGTCTGCATGTGCTGGGGTGCCTGGTCCCCATTTCCATGCCATTGGGATATTCAGACTCCTTCTTGCATGTACCAGTGTTTCCAGTCTCCATTTTTACATTATTGGGGTCTGTGGTCCTTTGCCAGTGTGTGTTCCTGGTCCCCATCCATGTGATATTGGTGTCCTCAGTCCCCTGCCTGTATGTGCCAGAGATCCCTGTCCCTGTGGCAGTGTGTGTCCTTGTCCCTGTGGCATTGGGGTCCCCGATCCCTTGCCTGTTTCCTGCCAGAGTTTTCCAGTCCCCAGCCCCACTGCATCAGGATCCTTGGTCACTTCTTGTGTGCGCCAGTGTCCCCAACCCTATGTCAGCAGTGTCTGTTGTCCCCCACCTGTGCACACTTGGGTCCCTGCTCCTTGTTTCTGCAGTGTTGGCATTCCCAGTCCCTTCCCTGCATGTGAAGGGTCCCTGTCCTCATTACCGTGTCATTGGAGTCCTCAATCTCTTGCCTGCATGTGCAGGGCTCCCGTGTCCCCATTCTCATGCCGTCAGGGTCCCAGTGCTATTCCTTGCATGTGCTGGTCTCCCTTGTCACTTGTGTCCTGGTGACATTGGGGTCCTCTGTCCCCTGCCTACATGTGCCAGCTTTCCCTGTCTGTGTGCCTATGGCAGTGGGGTTCATTCCCACAGTGTCCCTCACTCCACATGCATGCAGGGAGTCTTCTCAAGTGGATGTCAGTAAAGGGGCCAGCAGTGAAACCCACCATCCCCTTTACCCCACTGCAGGTCGAGATGTGGGCTGGGATGAGGGAGATGCCCCCAAATCCCTCCTGGGGACACCCTCCTGCTCCCTGCTCTGCCAGGGCTTTAATCTTGGTACTTTGAGCTCTGTGTAAAAGGTTGCTAGACCGTTTCTGAGGATGAAAGAGCTTTTTTAATTTATCCCCCCACTCCCTGGGCTGGTATCCAAGGGGAGATGAAATGAAATGGGAAGAGGCTGGAGGTGAAACAGCTGTGATCAGCTCTGTCCCGGCTCCACATCTGCCTGCCACACCACTGCCAGCCCCGCAAACCCAGCTCAGCCCCTATTTTCTTCTCTGTCCCGGGGCCAAAATCCTCTTTCTCGGGAGCCAGGATGCCAGCAGCGGGGTGGCCTGGGATTTGCAGGCAGGGCTGTTGGAGGGAGTCATGTCGCAGGGACAATGCGGCGTGTTTGTTTTGCTACAGCTAAAATGGCAGTTCTTGAGGGGAAAAAAAGAGAGCGAGAGCGAAGTGCTTCTGAACATCCAGTCACCGCATCTTTTGATTACATGAGATTTTGCTGTCGAAGGGGGGAGCTGGGGACCATGAGCTCCTGAGCCTGCAGTTCCCATTGCAGCCAAATGAGGGAAAAAATAAATTCCAAACCACCCCGAGCCCTGAAAATGCTGTTAAAAAAAAAAAAAGGATTGGAGCAAGTTGTAATTGCTGCTGTTTTCAGTGCGGAGGCTGGGAATGCTGTGGGGTGGCTGGAGGGTTTGTCACCTCAGGGCTCGTGGCACAGCCCCACTGTTTGCAACTGCTTCCCAGCCTGGCTGGAAAGCATGGAGAAACATCCTGGGAGCTGCAGCCCTCAGTGCTGGGATGTAGCAGGGAATGAGGAGCAACAGAGCGAGGGGCTCTGAAGACCCTGAGACTCTGAGGAACCCAGTGGTGTTGCAATTAAGGCCTCTGCATTAAAGGCAGTTGCATTGAAGCTGCTGCACTTGAAGCTCTAGCGCCTAAATCCGCACCAATTAATGCCGTTGCAGTTAAAACCCTGGCACTTAATTAACACCATCACTGCACCAGCCTTTGTGGTGGTGCTAGCTTCTCCCACCCAAGCTGAGTATCTCCATGAGCTTTCCCAGTTGGCATGACTGGTGCTGGAGCACACTTGGAACACATTGGGAACACCCTGTCTGCCAGCTGGATCACACTGAGAGCATCCTGCCTGCCTTCCAGAGCACACTGGGAGTGCATTGGGAGTGCACTGGGAGCACGTTCTCTGCCGGCTGGATCACACTGCCTGCCTTCTGGAGCACACTGGGAGCTCGGTGTCTGCCCTGTGGATCATGCTGCCTATCCTCTGGATCACACTGCCTACCCTCTGGATCATACTGGGAGCATGCTGTGAGCACACTGGAAGCATGCTGCCTGCCCTCTGGATCACACTGCCTCCCCTCTGGATCACGCTGCTGGCCGGAGCACGCTGCCTACCCGCACATGGCTTTTTTTAGGTTTACAAACATGACGGCCCCGTGCACGCGCCGCTTCCCCCCCTTCTTCCCATGAGTCATCAACCCCATCACGGGGGCCAGGGAAGCTGGAGGCAGCGTCAGCGCTTTCGCTGTGCTGCTGACCCCAATGAGGGGGAAAAAAAAAGCAAAATCAGACTGGTTTTCTGTTCTTTTATCATTCCCTTTTCCACTTTTGGCAAGTGAGATGGGGAGGATGTGAATGGTGGCCGTGGCTGCCATTCTAGCTTGTGGGTTGTGCGTAATGAGGTGTTTTTGGAGAGGGCCTCGGCACTGGTTGGAGGGTGGGAAGAGTTGAAATACCACTGTCTTCCTCACCCTTTGTTGGTTCTGTTTCCTTAGTATTGGATTTAAGGTGGTGCTGGTTGGTGTGGTTTTGGGGATGGGTGAGGTTTTAGGGGGAAAAAGCTGGTGAGACTCCAGAATGTTGGCAGAGGGGCTGGTAAGACTCCTTGGGGCCCAGCAGTGCCAGTGAGCGTGGAGATGCTGGAGCCCCTGCGCTGAGCTCATGGGCTGAGGTGGCTGTGGTGACTCAGCAGTGCTGGTGCTGACTCAGCAGTCTCAGCCCCTGGAGAGGCAGTGGGATAGCAGGAGAGCTTGAAATTTTTGGGCAGAAA
The DNA here is from genome assembly GCA_009741485.1 of Malurus cyaneus samueli. NCBI lineage: Eukaryota > Metazoa > Chordata > Aves > Passeriformes > Maluridae > Malurus > Malurus cyaneus. Next base: position 160,684 of record VKON01003655.1, on the reverse strand, counting down.
AAGGGACTTTTTTGTACAGCATGCTGCAGTTTGCTGATGCCGAGCCAGTATCCATGCTGCCAACATATCTTCCATCTTGTGCGCCTTCCTCCAGCTTTGGAAAAGGGATTTCATCCAAAGGGTCGCATCTCCCACCTGCCATGAGATGCTTTTCCCTGCAGGAGACGAGTCGTAGCGGTGAAACCAGCTCTGGGTTTGGCAGAGGCAGCGTTTTCCCCGCTCCCAGATGGGGCAGGGCCCAGCTCCCACTCATCTCCCAGCTCCTGCCTACCGTCACGCTGCCGACTTGCCCGTGCTTGCCGGGTGGGAGGGCTGTGGCATACATGATTCTTCTCCTTCTCCTTTGCTGAAGGCCAGGCTGTGTGGTGGCAGCGGCGTGAGAAGCCCCACGTCCCGGGGAGGGCGGGCACAGGTATGATGGGATGGGGATGATCTGGAGGGAAGCTGAGCACCCATGGATGCTGGATGACACATCTGAGACTTGCACCTGGGGACCAGGAAGGTGCAGGGATCCCTTCTCTGTTTAAATTGGGGGACAAAGCCTTGTAAAATGGGGTGCAGTCTGGTTAGCACATGGCTGTGGAACAGCTTTCCTCCTTGCTCCTCAAAATCTGGCTTTTCTCCCTGATTTGCAGTGCAAAACAATCAGCAGGGTGGAAATGCCTCTACAAGGGCTTGTGGGGTCTGGAGTGGCTGGGAGGGGACAGAGCCCAGTCCCATGGGGAATGCTGGCAGCGGGGCTGTGAAATCAGTCCCAGTGTGTCACAGGGGCATCTGGAATGGGATGGGAAATGCAGCTGGGCTGGGTGGGACGTGAGGAGAGTCCCCAGGCCTTTCCCATAGAGCCCAAGTGCTTCTACTCCCTCCCAGATGGGTCCTCTTCCTTTCCAAACCTTTCTTCCCTGCCCTGTCCCCTTCCCCTGCCCCTTCCCATTCTTATTTCTCTTCCTCCATGCCCATCTGCCTTTCCCCTCTTCCCCTCCTTGCTATCCCCTTTCCTCCCTTCCTTCTTCCTTCACCTCCCCATTTCTCTCCATTCCCTTCTTCTCCTTCCCATTTCTTTTTTCCCAATCCCCCTTCTTCCTCTTCTCCTTCACCTTGCTTTTTCCTCCTTTCACTTCATCTCTTTTCCCTCATCTCCTTCCTCTTTGCCTTAATCTCCTCATGTTCTCCTTCCACTTCCCTCCTCTCCTTCCTCTTTCCCTTCTTCTCCATCTGTCCTTCTCCATGGACAGAGCAGGCACAGTGATTCAGCTTTGCCAGGTTGGCCCCAGTGCCAATCTGGGAGCCGGCATCAGAGGAGCCAGCTGTGTTTAAGGAAAAAAAATGCTTAAAGAAACAAAAATAGTTCAGTGGGTTTTTTTTTCTCCTCCTTTTCCCTTTCAAGTACTGGGCTCCCTCCCTGTCCGCCCAGAGCCGGCAGCCTGATGCGGCTCTGTGCTGTGCCAAGCCTTTCCCCCTGCCTGCGCCAACTGGCGGCTCCCAGCTCGGCTCTGCACTGCACTGAAAAGACACAGCGTAGTGGGAACACATGCCGTGGCTTGGCTGCAGCATGCTGCTTCCCAAAAACTGCTCCAGTGGGAGCATCCACTGGGAGAATCTGTTGAGGCAATCACTGGCCCTTTCCACAATGCTGAGCATCCCTGCTCTGGACATCCTTGCTCCAAGTGTCCCTGCTCTAAATGTCCCTGCCCTGAGTGTCCTGATCCCAAGCATCTTCACCCGAACATTCCCACTGTGATCATCCCCCCTCCAAGCATTCCAACACCAAGCATTCCTTCACTGAGCATTCCTGCTTCAAACATCCCCTTGCTGAGCAGTCCTGATCCCAAGCATCCTTGCTCCGAACATCCCAACCTCAAACATCCCCGACTCTTGAGAATTCCCACCCTGAGCATCCATTTCCCAAGCATCCTGATCCCTAAAACCCCTGCCCCAAGTATCCCTTCCAAAAGGGAAAATGCTTTTCCTGGAGGAAACTAGGTGGTTGGACGTGGAAACAAATTTTTTCAACCTTGGAAAAATCCTCCATTCTCCCTCGGAATCCCCCAGCACTGGTGGGATACCAGTGCAGAAGCTGTGAGTAGGACTATATCAGGTCCAGCCGGTACTATATCGTATCTTGGCAAGAAGGAAAAGGGGCTGGGGTACTTTCTGCAGTGCTGTCTGAGAGGGGTCTTGGTCATGGAGGTCCCTGAAAATGCTCCTGGGACTAGAGTAAGGCAGAACCGGGCTTCCCGCAGCGTAAATCAGCTGAGCCCCCTCAGCTGCCTCAGCATCGCTGTTATTCCGGCTTTTCTCGAGGCTAAATGAGGACAGGAGTGAGCAGCTCAGACCCAGCGCTGGGGTCAGCTGGGGCCATGGAAACAGCTTTGAAAACAAGGCAGGAGAGGCGGCCGTGGCTGCCCACAATGCCAGGAGGCAGTGAGACCGTGAGCCAGCATGGTGGGTACCCCGGCCAGAGGGGAGTTTCTGGTCCGACTCAGCACTTGGGCTTCCCAGATTTCCTCGAATTTCCCTTTTCAGGGGCGCTGAGTTGGATTTAGGTCATCTGCTCCTCTCTGGCCTGCCTCCCACTGGCATCTGGGGACTGTGGTGGTGGATCGGCACCGGGAAGGGGTTTCCCATTTTGTGGGGTCTGGCAATGCAGATCGATGCCCCCCAGGAGCATCAGTCCTGGCCAGGAGTGTGTGTGTAATTCTGGCAGCATTCCTGTCCCTGGCAAAGCCCTTTCATGGCACCAGCCAGGCTGTTTGTTATTGTAGGGTCTCCGATGCTGAGGGATGCTCAGGGATGCTTGGGGCTTCCCCTGGTAGTGTCCCCAACCCACCAGCCCAGTGACGGATCCCTGGGGTTGTTGCCAGAGGAGGAAAACCACAATCGGAGTGCCGGGGCTGGCTGAGCTCCACTGGAGCAGGGATGGCAGCCAAACTCCCTCTTGGCTGGCCCGTGCTGCTGGCTGGCAGTGGCTCCCGCTGACCTCTGCAGCTCCCGGCCGTGCCCTCGCCGCAGCCCCAGCACACGATGTTCCCCCCAGCCATCCTGATGCCACTGGGAAGGGCTCGGCATCCCCACCAATGTACGCCAGCTTCCTCTGCACTCCTCCAGTTCCCAAATTCACTCTTTTATTTAAGTTGAGTGGTCTTTTTGCAGCAAGATGATACCAAGCAGCAGCATCCGAGCTGCTTTGCATGTGCTGAGTTGCTCCATTCTCTGCAGCTCCTAACCTGTGTGGCTCCTGCTGAGGGGTTTAGCTAATTTTCAAAATGTTATTTTGAGGAATCTTTGGGGCCCTGGCATGGGGAGGAGGTGTTTTCGGAGGATGAGTGATTTAAAATCCATTTCCCTGCTGGCTTCGGATGGGTTTAGTTTGTTTTTCATACCAGCAAGGGGTTGAAAGGAGTAATTTGAAGAAGTGAAAAAAGGGAAAAATAAAGGGGGCAGTGGATCTATAGGGCACTGAGATCTATATGCCCACCAAATCTGTAGGGCAACGGGATCTCCGCTGCTGGAGCTGTGGCCGTCCCTCTTTGCCTGCTCGCGGGGCCGGGTCCCTGCCGTGCTCACCGTGAGGGTCGAGGCAGCTCCCGGGGCCCGCTCAAGGACGGCGGCGGCAGGGCCGGCGTGGGGCCTCCGCCGTCCACCCGCTCGCCCGTCCGTGCACCCCTAGTCCGTCCATCCGTCCATCCCCACTCCGTCCATCCGTCCGTCCCCACTCCGTCCATCCGTCCATCCAGCCCTGCTCGGTCGGTGCAGCCGCAGCCGGCCCGTCCCTACGTGCGCGCGGCGCCGGCACTAATGGCTTCTCCAGCTGGTTTGGCAGGGGGCGGGGAGGGCCGGGGCGGCCGGGGCTCCAACCGCCCGTTCCGTCTTTCCTCCCCGGACGGGCCCGTCGTCGCCTGCGGCTTCGCTTCCCGCAGCGCACACGTAAGTGCCGCCCGGCCAGAGCCGTACCCGAATCCGGCACCGTGCCCCTGCCTCACTCCCCGGTGCTCGCTGGGTTATAAACGGCTCCAGACTATTCCCAGGGAGTGCAGCCCAGGCTGGAAACGCTCCAAGGCGGGCTCAGCCTGTGTGGTTTTGGTTTTTTGTTATTTTTTCCTTTCTTCCTTCCTTCTCTCTGTTTAAGGCATTTAAACTGGGGGGAAAAATAAAAAAAAAAGAGGAAAAAAGGATTAAAAAAATAAATTACTTTGTCCTCACGGGGATTTCCCCCTCTTCTATAGCAGCCAGAGGATGCAGAAGGGCCTGTGCTGGAGAAGCTGAGTTAACCTGAACCATATAGCTTGGTTTTCTCTTTATTTCCTCCCCTCCCCCCTTGCCTCCCCTCTCCAGCTTTTATCCTTTACCAGGGTGAATGTAAGGGGGTTTGTGAGGTTTGGGCAGGCAGCACTTTTTCCAAGGAAAATAGGCTGAGTGGAGGAATTGGTGCCCACGGCAGTGAGGTGGGGATTGCTGCAGATGCAGCCTGGAGTGTTATCGGGGTGGGGATAGGGAGGAGGATCTTTTTTTTCAGAGAAGCTGTGAGGTCTTGCCATCTCCCTGCCCATAGGACCAGGAACAAAAGGAGCTGAATGGGAGAGCCAGGAAAAAGGAATTTGTTTTACATATACATAAATGTGAAGTTCTTTTCCTCCAATGATTTGGGGAAGGTTGTGGTGTTAGGATTAACCCTTTGGGAGCAATGGGGTATGCTCCTTCCTTTAGTTCACAGGATGAACTATTTTCCTACATTCCTTGCCCATTTCCATAACCCAGTTTATGGGATCAAGCAGCTCAAGGTGCCTCCCTGGCCCTGGGGCTGATTTTTGGGGATTCCTGTGCCCTTTCCCAGCAGGTTCCTCCCTGGGGAGACCCTTGGGGCCAGCCACTGCTCCCCACCTGGAACAAAACAAGTTTGTCATAATTTCTCTGGACTGGCGTCACCACTGTGAGGCTTCAGGGCACTAGTGTGTCCCCCTGAGCCGTTGGAGGGAGCTCGGGATGTTTATCTCCCTGGCACTTGGAAAAATCCCCTTTGGCTGGGCAGGAGGAGGAGGTGGAAGATGACAGTGAAGGAAGGACGGGCGAGGCTGTTTCTTGGTTTGCAAAGGAGAGCGGAGGCGTGCTATCCCCACCCTACCCAGGCTGGGGGAGAAGCACTTTCTCCCCAGACCTGATGGACCGGTCCCACGCTCATGGCTCCAGTGCTCAGCTCCGTGGATGCCGCGGAGGTGCCGGAGCCCCTCTAAACCCGCGGCATCATCAGGGTGCTGCTGAAGTGGAGCTGTAATGATTTTCACCAACACTCCGTATCTCTGGGGGCTTTTACCTCTGGGGAGTGGGTTTTGTTGGAAAGAATCATGCTGGGAGTGGTTCCTCCAAGGTTTTCCTGGAGTCAGTAGCGTTCTTATCTGTCCAGCATGGGTCTATTCATTCTCTCACCACTAAAGGTGAAGGACTCTGTGCCGAAGCAGTGGGGCCGGTGCCTGATGGGATTAAACACGGCTGCGCCACAAACAGCCACAAGTAGACAGTTTGAACACCAGCTTAACTCAGAGCTGTAACTTTGTAACTCTGGTCTGCTCCTTTCCATGAGCCATTGCCTGCACTGTCCAGAGGCAGGAAACTGCCCACAGGCTTTGCTTGCTTTGGCATGGTTTTTGCAATGAATTTCACCATATTTTTAGCTTGCCAGAAGCTCCCCGTGGTTATTGGCAAACTGCTCAATGCACTGCCAACACCCGACAGCCAGAGTACTGAAATCTCCACTGCTGAGGTGGGACAGCACCACAGAGAGCAAGCAGAAAGATCCCCCGTCCCTGGCAAAATCCCTTGGAGGGTCTTAATTGGGATGTACAACCCAGATGCCACGGTGTTGTGCTCACTGCATGCCGCCGCCTTGCGTTGGTGTGGATGGATGGGTTTGGTCCGTCCCTGGCGTGCTGCCAGTGCTGCCAGTGCTGCTGCTTGGTGCTGCCGGGGGCCCTGGCCAGCCGTGTTGATACAGACGCTGGGTTATTTGAGGTGAAATCAGTCTCTGGCACTGGCATAGCCAACTTGGCGGCTTCCTACCGTGCTGCAGCCCCCAGCAAAGGATGGCTGCTCCTGGCCAGGATGTTTGCTCCTGGCACAGCTCCGAAAAACCCCTCTCTTCTCCTTGTGCTGCTTCCTTCACTGGGGCAAACTATGTCGCTGGAGCCAGGGACACCCTCTCTGTCCCACCCACTTGTATGTTGCCCTTAGATGGGTGATGGAAATCCCAAACGCTCCTGTGAGCAATTTCGAAAGCGGGTGGTGGGGTGGGGACATGGGTGGCATGGGACCAGCGTGTTGGAAACTGGCCGCCTTCTGAGCCGAGCTCCTTACTCAGCCAGGTAGAACCCATGGGGCTTTGCCGGCAGTAATCAGTTTTTAACATGGCTTGTCCGCATCATCATCCCTATCCCATAGATAGGGAAAGGGGGACTAAAGGAAACAGAGGGAAAAAATAAGATTGGGGGTGGTTGCACATGGGTTGTGAAGGGGGATGCTCATGTCTCTCTTCTCTCCCTCCTCACAGACAGGTTCGGCGGGTGACGTGGTTGATGGACCCAGCAGAAGCCAAATGGAAGAAGGGCCAATTAATTATGTGGAAGAAAGGCGGCTGAACGAAGGCAGCGGGCTCAGCCTGGTGAATGGGGGCCGGCCAGAGGCGCGGGGCACCGTGCTGATGGAGCCAAGCGGGTGGTCGCCAGGCCAGCCACCCGCCACTGGCAAAGCCCACTTGGAAGACGTCAGGAACCTGGTGGCCTTTTCAGCAGTGGCTGAAGCCGTTTCCTCCTACCGGCTCCCTCCACCAGGGTCACCATCGCTGCTGTATGAGAAGTTTGACTCGGAGATGAGCCGGGGCGGGCTGGATGCAGCAGACGGGGTGCCACGGGGAGAGGATCTGCATGCCCTCCAGGCTGCGCTGGCTTTAGCCAAGCACGGTGTGAAGCCCCCCAACTGCAACTGCGATGGCCCCGAGTGCCCTGACTACCTGGAATGGCTGGAGCAGAAGATCAAGACGGCTCTTGGCGAAGAGCTGGCATCACCGCGGCCCCGTGCCACCGCCATCCCCCCGCCTCCTCCCCCACAAGGTGCTATCGACCTCCAGCCGGTGCCTGAGGCCGCCGAATCGTGCCCACCTGACGGCCTCCCCTTTTCCCAAAGCGCATTGACCATCGCCAAGGAGAAGAACATCAGCCTGCAGACTGCCATAGCCATTGAAGCCCTCACGCAGCTCTCGGCCGCTCTGCCCCAGCCTGTGGGTGATGGACAGCCCCCGCCGCCACCCCCCGCTGCCCCCTTCGGCCCTGGCCCCCTCGCTCCACCGGGGACTGCGTGGCAACGAGGGGATGAGCCCTGTTACCCACCAGAGCCAGGAGCAGCACCTGAGCCATTTTTTGGTGCGGCACCTCCGCGGGGGAACTTTGCAGCCACTTGGGGACTGGAAGCTGAGGGGGAAGCAGGGACTGGAGACCCCATGGCAGAGCTGGAGCAGCTGCTGGGTAATGCTGATGACTACATCAAGGCAGCTTTCAAGAAACCTGAAGTGACAGCCAGCAAAGTGACAGCCCCCAAAACAGAACCCCCCGAGCGAGCACCCAGCAAGGAAGCATCAAGTGGCCCCCGTTTGCCGCCGGCACCACCAGAGCCTGACCTGCACAAGAAGACGCAGCTGGTCTTGCAGCAGCATCTCCACCACAAGCGCAGCCTCTTCCTCGAGCAAAGCCTGGCAGTGGCAGCAACACCCCCAGACCAGCCAAGCGGCTGGTGGGCTCCCAGCGCCCTGGCCGTGCCCCCCAAGCCCTTCGAAAAGCAACCCAAAGAGAAGAAGAAGAAAACGCCGCCTGAAAAGCCCCCGCCAGTGAAACCTGTCCGGAAGCAAGTGCAGATCAAGAAGGCGAAGCAGAAGGACTCGCAGGCGCTCTTCCCACCCCTCTGGCAGATCAGCCTGGAGGGGTTTCGGGCACCTGCCGAATCCCCTGCCAAACCCCCCACCGAAGAGATGCAAACAGAACCGCCGCCGCCACCGGCCTTCCCGCACCAGCGTCTTGCACTACCCCTGCCCGCCGCATGCCCTGCACCACCAAACCCCCTCGATGGCATACCCCCGGCTCCCAACACTCAGGAAAGGGGTGCCCCCGGGGGGGGCCCCCAAATTCTCTCGGCGCCGGCGGGCTCGACTGGCTCGGAGGAAGCACCGTCTGCCCCCCCACCGGCCACCTCAGCTCCCATCATGGTGGATGACAAATTGGAAGAGCTTATCCGACAATTTGAAGCTGAATTTGGGGAGAATTTCAGCCTGCCCCACCCCGAGATGCCTGCCCCACTCATTTCTGGGGCTGCTGAGCTGTTGGGGGAGCCAGCACCAGCCCTGCAAGGTTCCCCCACCACCACTGCTGCTGCTGCCCCGACTCAGAGCAGTGCTCCCCAAGCCAGACCCAAAAGCATCTCTCCAGGGAAGGGTCTGCTGTCGGAGCCACCGTTCACTGCCCGGTCCCCCAAACAGATCAAAATTGAGTCTTCTGGTGCTATCACTGTGGTGTCTACCACATGTTTTTACTCTGAGGAAAGCCAAAACCCAGATGTGGATGATGTCGACAGAACACCCACCAAGGATGAGGTTCCACTGACTCCAACTCTGAGCGGTTTTTTGGAGTCTCCACTGAAATACCTGGACACGCCCACCAAAAGCCTCTTGGACACCCCGGCCAAGAGGGCACAAGCGGAATTCCCCACCTGTGACTGTGTTGGTGAGTGAGCAGCCATGCTGGGGGGGTTGCTGGGAGGTGGTGAGTGCCTGAGTGGCTCAGTGAGGAGGTGGCTTTGCAGGGTGGGATTGCCCTGGGTAAATAATGAAGTGAAGCCATGGTGCCAGCAAAGCCTCCATTTCTGGGGAGGTGAGGCACCCACATGGTGAAACACCAGTTTTGTGGAGCTCCCGTTTACTTTCTCTTCTCTCTTATTTCTGTGGTTGGATGGAAATCCCAAGCACCTGCTGCGTCACCATGGTAGTGGCACCAGGGTGATTGGATGTGCAGCAACACCAAAGGGCTGTTGGGTTTTGTTTCTATTTAACCTTAACAGCTGAATCCCATGAATCCATGGTGGTCCCAGTGCCAAAATCCACCTAAACCCTTTCTCACATGGTTATTCCTGGTATTTTCAGCCAAATTAGGTGGTTCAGGTTACTTTGAGTAACCCAAACTTAGGCTTGATGCTTATCTCTGGAGAAATACTTGCTGCTGGGATGCTGCCTTGTTCGCTGGCCAGTCCCACCAGGATGCATTGAAAAATCACCAAACTCTTGGATTTGTGATTTTTTGGTGGCTTTTTGGTGTGTGTTGGCATTTATTAGACTTTGCAGCAAGTGCTAGAGAATTCCTTTCAGTCCACCTCCATTTGAGTGTGGGGAACTGGATATTCCCTCCCCAATATTTAGACTGGAGCTGTGCCCTCTCCTGGGAGGAGCAGGGTGAGGATTTGGGGCATCAAGCTGGAAAAATGACTCCCTCTGCTGCTGGGAGAGAAGGCCCCAAGCTAAGCACAAGCTGGACTTTATTGGTGAGGCTTATGATTATTTATTTATTTGCTTGTAAATGGCAACAGGAATTAGCCCAAACTCAATGGAGAGAAGGAAAAGCTTTAATGAAGCTGCTCAAACCAATCTCAGAGCTTGCCACAAAAAGATTTGAGTTGCTTTTTCTTTTCCAGCGTGGTTTAGGGGCTGGAGAGGAGGAATTCCCCCATTTCTCTGTTTTCTCAAGGAAAAGCTCTGGGTGAAAGAAATGCAGCAGGAGCTGGGCTCAGTGCTTTATTGGGTGCTGGTGCTGTTGGAGGCTGTAATAAAATGAGCCTTTGCTGCGCGTCCTGTATTGATCCCTGTATGGACAACTGCAGCCCAGCTGAGCCTGGCTTTCTCCTGGGCCTGGCTCCCAGCCAGCTGGACATGATGGGAATTAAAATCAGAGCAGTGAGAGCAGAGTGATGCAAAGACAGATCAGCTTCAGCCATTATGCTGGGTGTATCCCACGCAGTAGTGCTGGAACATCCCCGTATGCTGGGGATTCACCCTGCACTCCTGGAGCTCCTTGAAGCATCCATCACTTCACACACGGACACTTTTGTGCCCTGAAAGTCCCCAGGGGTTTGTTGCTGTGAGGGGGGTGTTGGTTACAGTGCTGTAGCTCCAGTGTCCTTCTGCCAGCATTCTTCTGAAGTCCCAGCATCCTCCTCCTGCAGCCCCACGATCCTCTTGCAGCCCTATGATCCTCTTCCTGAAGGCCCAGGATCCTTCTGCAGCCCCAGCATCTGTCCGCTGTAACACCAGGATTCTTCTGTAGCTTCAGCGTCCTCCTGAAGCTCCAGAATCCTCCTGGTAGCCCCAGCATACCTCTGTATTTTGAACATTTCCTTTTCCCATAGCTCCACTACCCTTCTCCTGTAGCCCCGAGATCCTCCTGTAGCCCTCGTGTCCTCCAATAGCCCCAGCATCCTTCTCCTATAGCTCCAGTGTCCTATTCCCGTAACAGCAGCATCCTTCTCTATAGTCCTTCTATCCCTCTCTGGTAGATCTAGCATCATTCTGTAACTTAAAGATCCTTCTCCATACCCCCAGTATCCTCCGGTAGCTCCAGCATGCCCCTGTAGCTCCAGCATCCTTCTCTTGTGTACCCAGCATCCTTCTCCCCATACCCTTCTCCCATAGCCCATAACCTTCTCCCATAGCCCCATCATCCTCCTGCCTCTTTCCCACATAGCAGCTCCTTCCATACACAGGCTTAGCCAGCTCAGGGCATCCCATGAGCATCCACAAATCCTCTGGGAAAGCCTAAGGCAGGTAGCAACAGTTTCCAGCCCGCAAATCTTTTCGTGATGGATCTGACATCATCCAGCCAGGCTGGTCCCTGTGAGCAGTTCCAGACAGGAGCCCTGGGTGGGAGCTGATAGGGAAGCAGGAAGTTCTAAGATGAGGAGGGAGTTTGGAATCTGAATCTCCTGCAGCCACTCACCTCAGCAGAGCTCAAGTGGCTAAAGTGAATTCCCAGTACTGGGATGGAACTGTGGTCACTGGCAGGATTCTTGGAAGGGCTGTGGCTTCTCTGGGAAGTTTTTGGCTCCCTAAAGGGGCTGTGTGTTGATGGGTGAGGGTCCATTCCCCAGCATCGTTTTAGCGCTGGAAGCATCTTCCAGAGCATGAAATGAGGAGGAGTTGCTGTTTAACAAACCCCTTCCTGATACTCTTAGAGGGAGATGAATTCTTGATTTTTGGTGCAGAAGTGCACAGTTTTGAGGGAATTTGGGTGTTTGTAATCCTTTGGGGCAGCCGGCAGAGGTGTAAACCCCAAAATCTCTGTTCCCCACTCCTGTTTCTGCAGAGCAAATCGTGGAGAAGGATGAGGGGCCATATTACACCCACTTGGGCTCAGGGCCCACCGTGGCCTCTATCCGGGAGCTCATGGAGGAGCGGTAAGAGCCCCTTGGGGACCAGCGGGGTTGGGGTCCTGTCAAGGGAGTGGGGGCTTGAGAGAGCAAGTGGGGACTTGTGAGAGGAAGCGGGGGCTTGTGAAAGTGAGTGGGGACTTGTGAGAGTGAGTGGGAGCTTGAGTGAATGAGTGGGATCTTGTCAGGGAAATGGGTATTTGTGAAAGTGAGTGCTGTGCAAGTGAATGGGGGCTCCTGAGGACAAGTGGGGTCCTGTGAGTGGGGGCTCCTGAGAGGCCCATGAGGGCCAGTGGGGCTGATGGCCATCCCCTGGCAGGTACGGCGAGAAGGGCAAGGCCATCCGCATCGAGAAGGTCATCTACACGGGGAAGGAGGGGAAGAGCTCCCGGGGCTGCCCCATTGCCAAGTGGGTGAGTGCCTCTCATCCCCCTTGGAGCCTCCCTTCCTGCTTGTGCCCCCCACGCCTGGGGACCAGGAGTTCCCCTGCTGGTGTAGCCACAGTGGGCAGGGTGGGGTGCTCAATCTGTTGCTGGCAAGGAGGAAGTGAGAGTTGAGTCCAGCCCCAGGGAAACTCCTTGGGGCTTCCCACCCTTGGCACCTGTGGAATGGCACATGCACTGCCGGCAGCTCCCCCCAGCCTCCCAAAGCTCACGGGGTAAATGCAACCATGGGACCACTCCCAGCTCTGCCCACCCCCCTACAGGGCACTGGGGAAGACATCCAGTACCCACTTCTGGGATCCTCCCCATCCCAGGAGGTGTTTATTGGAGCAGTCTGACTTGGCCTGTTTTCCAGGTGATCCGCAGACACAACCAAGAGGAGAAGTTGCTGTGCCTGGTACGGCACCGGGCCGGCCACCACTGCCAGAACGCTGTCATCATCATCCTCATCCTGGCCTGGGAGGGCATCCCCCGCACATTGGGTGACACGCTGTACCAGGAGCTCACTGACACCCTCACCAAGTACGGCAACCCCACCAGCCGCCGCTGCGGCCTCAATGACGAGTAAGTCCCCAGGCTGGGGAGAGGGGGTGGGAATGGGAATCAGGGCTCCCTGCTGTTCCCAGAGCTGCCATCACCATGTGGCACTGGTGGCTGACACTGCTCTGCTGTGTCCCTCCCGCAGTCGGACCTGCGCGTGCCAAGGCAAGGACCCCAACACCTGCGGTGCTTCCTTCTCCTTTGGCTGCTCCTGGAGCATGTACTTTAATGGCTGCAAATACGCCCGCAGCAAAACTCCCCGCAAGTTCAGGCTGGTGGGAGACAATCCCAAAGAGGTGGGTGATATGGGGGGAGTGGGGCAGCGCTGATGGGGTGGTGGTTTGGACCTCCTTTACCCTCAGGTCCAGATTTTTTGATGGACTAGAGAGAGATGAGGAAAAGAAAGGTGGCATGAATGGGGCTTCTGTACAAATCCCAGGGAGGAGCCAGAGGACTCTTGGGTGAAGTGAGCAAAAGCACAACAGACACTGAAGCTGGAGGCTGAATGGCCAAATGCTTACCAGGAATTTAAGCCACATACTTTGTGCCAGGGTGGATATTATGGGAATGCTTGGGTGCCATATGGTGTCTGTGGGCTCTGTCTCCAGTTCCATCCTTGCTCCTGAAAACTGTGGGTGTTATCTTTCTCTTTCCCCTGACACAGGAAGAGCTGCTCCGGAGAAGCTTTCAGGACTTGGCCACCGAGGTTGCTCCACTTTACAAGAGACTGGCACCGCAAGCCTACCAAAACCAGGTACTGGTCATCCCATCCCTTGGCAACAGCGGCCAGGCAGCTGGAATGGATGCAGGATGGTGGTGTCTGGGAGATTTTGGTAACAAGAGCTTTCTCCTCCTTCCACAGGTCACCAATGAGGATGTGGCTATCGACTGCCGGCTAGGCTTGAAGGAGGGGAGGCCATTTTCGGGAGTGACAGCTTGCATGGACTTCTGTGCTCACGCTCACAAGGACCAGCATAACCTCTACAATGGGTGCACCGTGGTAAGCAGGCGTCTGACTGGGCTATTTGGGGTGCTCCTCCCTAATTTAGATGCTCCTTTTTGAGGAGCTCCATGCCCAGTTGTCCTGCCCACATGGCTCCCAGTCCTTGGTGTGGGCACACCTCAGATGAGCCACTCAGGTCTATGGGTACTGAAGCCCCGCTAGCTCGATTCAAGCATGGTGCTAACAAGGACCAGCATCTGCTTTTGTCCACCCCAAACCCATAGGAGGTTTCCCAATGCCGCCTGGGGACTGGAGTAGTCTGAGGGGGTGCAGGCTGGTGTGGCTTCATGTTGGTGTGGGGGAAAAAGTAGGAGATTTGGCTCATCCAGCACAGGCCTCATCCATCAGCATTCCACTGACAGCACCTACTCTGCCCAGGTCTGCACGCTGACCAAGGAAGACAATCGTGTGGTGGGGAAAATTCCTGAAGATGAGCAGCTACACGTCCTCCCCCTCTACAAGATGTCCAGCACGGATGAGTTTGGCAGTGAGGAGAACCAAAATGCCAAGGTGGGCAGCGGGGCCATCCAGGTGCTCACGTCCTTCCCCCGCGAGGTTCGCAAGCTGCCCGAACCTGCCAAGTCCTGCCGGCAGCGGCAGCTGGAAGCCAGGAGAGCTGCTGCGGAGAAGAAAAAGCTGCAGAAAGAGAAGCTGATGACACCAGAGAAGATCAAGCAGGAAGCACTTGAGCTCCCTACGCTCCAGCCAAATGCAGGTAATTGGGGCAGAGGTGAGGTCCTGCCACCCCAAGCCACCCAGAAAGTACGTGAGGGGATGGAGATGTGGTTGGGGGATTTCTTGGGCTGGTGTGTTGTGGTGCTGGACGGCATCTCTGTGCCACCTGGGTTTTCATGAAAGTATGAATTGATGTCAGTGCACCAGGCAATGCTGGGTCATGCCAACCTCTGCAGTTGGCTGGCAGACCCATCACCATGCGGTTTCCGAGTTTGGCCGAGTGTTTTGGGGTCCTGGCTCCCCTCCAGTGGCTTCCTCGGCCAGTGGGTCATGGGGGCTGTGTGTGCTGTCCCACAGGTATGGCGTTGAAAGGTGGGATACCCCCGCAGCCACTGAAACCTTCCATCAAGGTGGAACCTCAGAGCCATTACAACACCTTCAAGTACAACGGCAATGCGGTGGTGGAGAGCTACTCGGTGCTGGGCAGCTGCCGGCCCTCCGACCCATACAGCATGAATAGTGTTTACTCTTACCATTCCTACTATGCACAGCCCAATCTGCCTTCTGTGAACGGGTTTCACTCCAAGTTCGCACTTCCCTCCTTTGGGTATTACGGCTTTTCTAGCAACCACATGTTCCCCTCGCAGTTTCTCAATTACGGGGCATCCGAGAGGAGTGGGAGCAGCTGGGTGAACAACAGCTATGAGAAGAAGCCCGATGTTTCGGTGCTGCAGGAGAACCTCAACCACACCTATGGGAACACCAATTTCCCTGAGCCCATCCCGCACAGCGTGCGGAGCAAAAACCATCACCAGCGCACCTACGAGCGAGCCAACCGCTATGCCAGCCAGCAGAAAGCGGCGGCAGCAGTGGCTGGGGCGCACAGGACTAACTCGGGCGTGGAGGAGGCATCCTCATTTGCACAGAACTGTTTCAGCAGCCGGCCCATCAAGCAGGAGCCTCCAGACCCTCCACCCACCATTGAGCCCCTTCCCAGTGCAGCGGCCTCTCCTGGGACCAACTTAACACTGCCGGCCATCCCAGCACACGGTGCGGCACTGGAGCAACAGTGGAGCCCCTTCAAGGCGCCCCAGGGCACAGCTTCCCCCGAGAGGACTAGCACAGGTGAGGGCTCGTGGAGTGCGCTGGCACCAGGCACAGGTGGGCGGGAGAAGCTGAGCACCTTCGACACTGCCGTGCGCTTGCCGCCACCAGAGAAACAATGGTCCAGTGTCCTGGCAGGAGAGCCAACGGCGGCGGCGGCGCATGGCTCAGGCTTGCTGCCGAAACCATGGAGCCCCTGCAAGCTGGGGGAGACAGCGCTGGCTGGCACAGGCACCCCGAGCCTGCTGGGGTCACTGGGGTTCAATTCGGCTCTGCCGGGGCTACCCAGCTTCCCTGAGGAGCCGTGGGGCTCTGTGAAGGTGGAGGAGCGTAGGACACCAGCACCAAGCCCGGGGCTGCCGGAGAAGCCGTGGGAGGCAGTGGTGGGTGAAAAGGCAGGGCCCCGCCAGGAGAAGCCATGGGACCCCTTTGGCCTGGAGGAGGATCTGCCAGAAAAGGTGGTGAAGGAGGAAGAGGAGGAGGAAGAGGATGAGGAGGAGGAAGAGGAAGAGGAGTGGTCAGACAGCGAGCACAACTTCCTCGATGAGAACATTGGCGGGGTGGCCGTGGCACCTGCCCATGGCTCCATCCTCATCGAGTGCGCTCGCCGTGAGCTCCATGCCACCACCCCGCTGAAGAAGCCCAACCGCTGCCACCCCACCCGCATCTCTCTCGTCTTCTACCAACATAAGAACTTGAACCAGCCCAACCATGGCCTGGCGCTTTGGGAGGCCAAGATGAAGCAGCTGGCGGAGCGGGCTCGTGCCCGGCAGGAAGAGGCAGCACGTCTGGGGCTGCCGCCAGATGCCAAAGCCTTCGCCAAGAAGCGCAAGTGGGGCGGTGCATTGGTGACCGAGGCACCCAGCAAGGAGAGAAGGGACTTGGTCCCCACGCGGCAGGCAGTGGCCATCCCCACCAACTCTGCCATCACTGTGTCCTCCTACGCCTACACCAAGGTGACGGGCCCCTACAGCCGCTGGATCTGAGACGGAGGCAACCGCCGTGGCCCCATCTTACCTCAACCCTCGGCAGCGCCAGAGCCTGGCGTTGCTTCGTGGTGCTTTCTCCTCAGACATGGAGGAGAAGAAAAAAGTAAATAGAAAAAAATGAAGTGAAACACAACAACCGTGAAAAATCCAACCCATAGGAAACAAACCCAACATGCACGCTTGGGAACAGCAGAGCCAGTGCAGGCTCATGCTGTCAGAGAGC
The DNA here is from genome assembly GCA_009741485.1 of Malurus cyaneus samueli. Taxonomy (NCBI): domain Eukaryota; kingdom Metazoa; phylum Chordata; class Aves; order Passeriformes; family Maluridae; genus Malurus; species Malurus cyaneus. The sequence goes on along the minus strand of VKON01003655.1, from coordinate 144,259 downwards.
TGTGCCCCGCAAGGAGTTGGCAAACCAAGCAAAACTTGGTTAAAAAACTCAAGAGGAATGATGCTGTTTGTTGGTTTTAGGTAATCTCATATTTATATCTCCATGTTTTTTAATCTAGCCTTGGATGAATTTCCAAGCGTCCTTTCTCAAGGAGAGGTTTTTAATTCCACTTTAAAATGCCCATTTGTTGGATTTTATTTTATTTTTTACTCCGATGACAACAACGAAGCTGATCTTCGAAAGAGAAGCCAACATGGAAAAAACACCCTAATCATGATTCCAAACAAACCTGAACACCAAACCAGCTTGAAGGCAAGAGGCGACTCCCTCCAGCTCTGATGCTTGGGAGCTGGTGGGACCATATGCTTTACTGTCACCCGGACATGCTGAACATCCAATTATTTTTATTCCAATACCAGTTTTGCAGCTCGAGGAGTCCTTTCTTACAGCAATGGGAGCCCGCGAGTGAGTGTATTGTCCCGGGATGGCACCTCTTCGCTCAGCTCCTTGCCTATGGCGGGATTGTTCTGCCGTGATGGAGCAAGCCGGCGTCTTTCCTGGTGCCGGAGACCTCAGGACATGTCCGGGCTGGGGAATGCCACTGCCAGGGGGCCGTGCTCGGGCTCAGACTTGGGGCTCTTTTGCCAATAGCCCCAGGGCAAGTGGTGGTGGCAGCATCTCCAAAGGAGCCAACAGGACAAAAACAGAAAAAAAAACAAAACCCGAAAAACAGGAAAAAGAACACAAACCAACCCCAAACTGTGAATAGCAAGTGTTGCTCTCTGTACATCACTGTTGCTAAAGTCTGGTGCTTTCTGTCTCCGGGGGACTTGCTCCGTGCAATCGGCTCTGGGAAGAGCGAATCCTAAGACTTGGCTGGCCAAAACCCCGCCAGTCCGCCTTCCCTGCTGGTGCGGGCGAGCCGTGGCCAGCGCCACCAGGGCTCGGTGCTCTTTTCTCTCCCTGGGTGCCATCCCTTCTTCCTACGGATCACCGTTCTTCCCACAAAAAGAAAAACAAAACAAACCCAACCCAACCAATAATCCAGCGATGACAACAACTGCATGGTGCTTTTTGAACTCTCAGTTGAGACTACCTGCCCGACACCGGAGCTGCGCCAGGACAGACAGTGGGTGGCTGAGCTGCCCTGCGGCTCACCGGGAGTGCGACGTGGCTGGAGCCGGGGGTCAGTGCCCCGGGGGTCGTTGCTTTTGCACTTTGAGGTGCCTTTTGGAGAGCCAGCGAGGCAGCGCCAACGCCGTCACCGTGCAGGATCACCTCGTGTTTACTGTCACCCTCCTTCCTTGTGCACGGGCACAGATCAGCAGGATCTTGGTAAAACAGCCTGAACATTTACCTGGTCTGATTTTAAACCTGTAAATAGGGAAAGAATTTTTTAAAAGCACTTTCACCTAGATTTAAAAATGAAAGCGAAACTTAGAAAGCAAACAACTCCCCTCCTTCCTCTTCCCCTACCCCCCAACTTGAAGCAGTATGTTTTAAACAAGATTATCGTGGGAGAACTGTAAATACTGGCAGAATATTTAACATGCTTTGTCCGTCCTTCATCATTAATGAATTTTTTTTTGTTTGTTTTTTAATCGTAATCTGTAAAGTCGCATATATTTGACAAGGAAACTCAATGAGCTATTCCCGCTTTTCTTATAAATACCCAATAGCATATCAGGATTGTAAGAGTCGACAGCAAGTCAGATGTTAGGGATGCCCGTGGGCGATGCTGGGGACCCGCCGTGTTGCTGTGGTTCAGAGCGCGGAGAAGGGACCCGGCTGATCCGGGGCCGGATTCGGGTGCCGGCCCCATCGGTGTCGTCTGGGGTTTCTGGCTGGCGTGACGGGGGTGCCTTGGAGCTTTGCCCAGCGGGGCAAGCGTCGGGAGGAGAAGGAGTGTTAGGAGAAGGCAATGGTCCATGTAACCTGTCTAAGTCCTGCTTCCTCTGAGGTTTCTCGGTGCAGGGAGGGGTCAGTCCAGCGCGGCGTTGGCTCCAGCGGGTTCAGCCCGGGAGAGTGGGGAGCTGCTGGCGCCGTGGGTTGGGGAGCAAGAACTGCTGCAGTCTCACGTTTTTACACTACATTACGTCTAACCTACCTCAACTCTCAGTCATTACAAATTCGCATGCTTCAGACTTCTACACAAACTCGAAATCTATGCACAGCTCTTTACCCCTTGCTGCTGAGAGGCTGTTTCCAAGCAAAATCTTTTCCTTTACCCATCCCGGCGGCCGTGCTTGTCCCGCCTGCACCGAAGCCACAGGGGTCACAGAGCTCGGGTTAGGGATGTTTTTAATTGCTTTGAAGTGGGATGTGGGGACCTGATTTTGCAGCAGGTCATGGCCACAATGGTGCTAGAACAACACCTGCGATAGAAACCCTAGGGAGGGCTTGGTGCGGGGAGCACCGACCAGCTCCTTTATCCTGCTTTGGTTTTTCTGGCCATGATGCTTTGCCTCAGGCAGGAAATGGGGGATGCAATTTAGGTCCCCCCATCTCGTTGCTCTCGGGATGAGGCATGGGAAGGAGAAGGAAACCAGAATCCTTGAGGTGCCTCAATTGCTGATTTTTCCTTTTAATACTGAAGTACGCTTTGTGGGCTCTATAAGGCATATTTTTATTAAATGAAATCTTGTAATACAAACGGTGCTATGGTGTTTTAACTAACTGTATCATGCTTCTGCCTGATTCCATCTCGCCGAGGTGCTACTAATGTATATATGAAACTAAGGAACCAAGATAAAAAAATTAAGCAATGTCGTTGAGAAGGAAGTTTATTTTTCAGGAGCGACAGCTCGAGGTGTTCTGGTAGCCAGTTGGGTTTATGCAAACTGAAAGAGGTGCGATGTCCAAGGTGTTTCACTAACCAGGGTCATGGTGGAGCCGTCCCCTGTGGATCCAGGCACAGGTGTGGTGCTGGGATGAGGTGCTCACAGGTGGCATCGGGGCACAGGGCTGAGCCAGGTGCATGATTTCAGTGCTCAGCTGGAGTGCTTGGACAGGCTCGGGCAGGCGCGTGTTCTCGGTGCTCGGACGCAGTGCTTGCACAGGGTGCTCAGATGTGGCGCGTGGACATAGTGCTCAGATATGGTGCTTGGCCACACATCGTGGATGTGGTATTTTGGTGCTCGGTCTTGGTGCTTGGGCACAGTGCTTGGTCACACGTTGTGGACATGGTGCTTGGACTTGGTGCTCAGGTGCAATGCTCAGCCACACGTCATGGACATGGTGCTTGGACATGGTGCTCGGCCGCAGGTCATGGACGTAGTGCTTGGATGTAGTGCTCAGACATGGTGCTCAGTCACACATTGTGGGTGTGATGCTCAGACATGGTCCTCAGGCACGGTGCTCGGCCACACACTGTGGACACGGTGCTCGGACATGGTGTGTGAACACGGTGCTTGGACATGGTGCTCAGTTGTGGTGCTCAGCGTGGTGCTTGGACACAATGCTCCGCAACAATGCTCAGACATGGTTATGGACATGGTGCTTGGTTCCAGTGCTTGGCCACACATGGTGGACGTGGTGCTCAGATGTGGTGTGTGAGCATGGTGCTCAGACATGGTGCTCAACTGCGTTGCTTGGACATGGTGCTTGGATACGCATCAAGGACGTGGTGCTCAACCATGGTGCTCTTACATGGTGCATGGACATGGTGAGCTGGTGCTTAGACTTGATGTGTTGACACAGTGCTCAGCCAGGGTGTGTGGACATGGTGCTCTACTGCAGTGCTCAGACATGGTGCATGGACATTGTGCTCGGGCAGGATGCTCAGCCATGCATTGTGGACGTGGTGCTCAGACGTGATGTGTGGACATGGGTGCTCTGCTTGGTGCTTGGACTTGGTGCATGGACTCGATGCTTGGCCATGTGTCATGAACAATGGTGCTTGAGCATGGTGTTCTGCTGTGGTGCTTGGACATGGTTCATGGACGTGGTGCTCAGCCATGATATGATTGACCACGTACTGTGGACATGGTGCTTGAGCATGGTGCTCGATGGTGGTGCTCGGGCACAATGCATGGACACAGCACATGGCCACACACCATGGGCACAGTGCATGGACACAGTGCTTGACCATGATCTGTGAACATGGTGCTTGGCCACAGTGTGTGGACACGGTGCTGAGCTGAGGTGTGTAGACACAGTGCTTGGCTGTGGTGCTCAGCCATGGCACGTGGACACGGTGCTGAACCGGGACGTGTGAGAGCAGTGCTGGCAGGTGGCACATGGGCACGGTGCCTGGGCAGGGTGCTCAGCCCGGGATTGTTGTGCACACGTGGTGCATGCACACCGTGTGTGGGTCCCATGTGTGGGTGTAGTGCTCAGACCTGGTGTGCAGCCACAGTGCTCACTCATTAATTTATGCTTGACTAGGAGCATGGATACGGTGGTTGAACATGGAGCATGGACACAGTGCTTGCCCTCTGTGCTGGTGCTGGTTCACCCTCACCCCGCAGCACAGACTCCTGGTGCTCAGCATTGCTCTCAGCAGCACACCAGCCCCTGGTGCCTAGCACCGTGCTCCCAGTGCTCAGCCCCGTGTCCAGCCATGTCCAGCATTGTGTCCAGCACTGTGCTCCCGGTGCTCAGCACCCATGTCCAGCACCGCATCCAGCCTCGTGTCCAGCCCTGTGTCCAGCCCGTGTCCACTCCGTGTCCAGCCCGTGTCCAGCCCGTGTCCAGCCCGTGTCCAGCCTCTCACTCTCCGGGCTCAGCTCCGCGCTTCCGCAGCTCCTCGTGCTCATCCCCTCCCTGCCTCACGGCTGTCTCCCCGCCCATCCTGCTTCTGCCCGATTCTTTCTTTACCCCTCCTTTTGTTTTTCCGTTTATTTTGGGTTTATTGGTGCTACTTTCTTCCCCTTGGGCAGCAATCCCCCGCGCCTCCCCCCCCAGCAATACCCCAGCCAGCCCCGTGAGCAACCGGGGTGAGCTTTTCCGAAATCAGGGATCCTTCTGCAGCGTTTCTTCCTTAGTTTTTCCCTCTTAGTTTTTGCCCTCCTCTTCTTCCCTTTCTGCCCGGGTTTTTCCTCATTTCTCTGCATCCTTCAGGGATTACAAACTGCCGGAATTTCAACCTCGTTTTGATTCCGGGAGCGAGGATTTTTGCTGTGGGAATTTTTTTTTTTGCACCGCGGCGCAAAGGAAAAGGTGGTATTCCAAATTTAAAACCAAGCGCCGTTTCTTCTCGGATTCCGGAATTCGGTCGGAGGCGGGGCGGCTATTTTGGCGTTTTTTTTGGATAATCGAGATGGGGAGGTGGGACAGCGGCAGGTGGAGTGGGGAGACACCGCAGGGGTGTCCCGGCGACTCCGAAAAATTCACACTTGAAGATTTCTTGGTCGGCTCGGGACTGTGGTTACTTGAAATGAAGTTTTTTTCCGGGGCAGATCGAGGACCGGTAGATTTTTTCCCCATGTCTCAAGGCAATAGGATTAATGTGTATTAAACTGTAGATACTTCTAGGACAGTAAATTTATGCTGATAATTTTATTTTGTATAATTTTCCCAGTTTCTTTTCCCCCTCTTTGTGTTGTTTCTTCCCCTTAACCTTTTCTTTTCCCCTTTCCCCCAGTGTTTTGGTAAATTTATTTTTTAGGATGCCTAAAAATTGCAAGTATGGATCTTCCCTCTCCTGTATTTGGGTTTGTTTTGTTTTTTCTTTTTTTGTTCTGTTGGTATTGTTTGGTTTTTGTTTTGGGTTTTTGTTTGGGGTTTTTGTTGTCTTTTTTTTCCTGAGTTTTGTTTTTTTTTTTTTTAAAATTGTATTTTATTCTGATTGGGCGGCCGTGGGGCCGTGGGCTGTACTATTCCTGATATCTTTAAAATATTGTGGGTGTTTTAATAATTTTATATTTATTTTTTGCACTCAACATGAGGCTCCCGTGGCTTTCTGCTGGAATCAGCTGTTTCCTGCTGGAACGCAGCTGACTGGGGGAAGGGTGGGGCAGATGAGCCAGCTGGGGGAAGCAGTTTTGGGGATGGGGGATGGGATAGAAGGGCAGGATGGGGCCTTCTTTATGGAAGGGTACGGGACTCTGGATAAGGGTCTGAAGTCTGGATGGGACCCTGTGAATGGGAATGGGGGAGCAGGAAGGGGCTCTTTTTGGGGTGGGGCAGGATGGGATCCTGTCTGTGAATGGGAAGCAGGATGGCAGTTGGGAGACTAGGGTGGGGCATTGTAATAGGAACTGGAGGGCCAGGAGGGGGGTCTTTGAGGTGGGGTGTACTGGTGGGGAAGGTCCTGGGTAGGAAAAAGGCAGGGGCAGAGCATTGTCCTTTTGGGATCCTCATATAGTTCCCAAAAGGATGGGGTCCTTTTGGCAGGGGTGATCAGGATGGGGCTCCATCTATGGTGTGGGGAAGTCAGGTGGGATCCTCTTGGGGGGTAGGTTGTAGGATGGGATCCTGGATATGGGAATGGAGGGGGCAGGGGGCAGGATAGGACCTTCTTTATGGCGATGGGAGTGTCAGGATGGACCTTTGGGGAGGCCGAGGGAACCCACGTGAGGGCAGATAGCCCTTTGGGGGATAGGAGGGGCCCTTTGGGGGGATCAGGAGGGGCCTTTGGGGGGATCAGGAGGGGCCTTTGGGGGGATCAGGAGGGGCCCTTTGGGGGGATCAGGAGGGGCCCTTTGGGGGGATCAGGAGGGGCTCTTTGGGGGATCAGGGGGTACTTTGGGGGGATCAGGAGGGGCCCTTTGGGGGGATCAGGAGGGGCCTTTGGGGGGATCAGGAGGGGCTCTTTGGGGGGATCAGGAGGGGCCTTTGGGGGGATCAGGAGGGGCCTTTGGGGGGATCAGGAGGGGCCTTTGGGGGGATCAGGAGGGGCTCTTTGGGGGGATCAGGAGGGGCTCTTTGGGGGGATCAGGAGGGGCTCTTTGGGGGGATCAGGAGGGGCCTTTGGGGGGATCAGGAGGGGCTCTTTGGGGGGATCAGGAGGGGCTCTTTGGGGGGATCAGGAGGGGCTCTTTGGGGGGATCAGGAGGGGCTCTTTGGGGGGATCAGGAGGGGCTCTTTGGGGGGATCAGGAGGGGCTCTTTGGGGGGATCAGGAGGGGCTCTTTGGGGGGATCAGGAGGGGCTCTTTGGGGGGATCAGGAGGGGCTCTTTGGGGGGATCAGGAGGGGCTCTTTGGGGGGATCAGGAGGGGCTCTTTGGGGGGATCAGGAGGGGCTCTTTGGGGGGATCAGGAGGGGCCTTTGGGGGGATCAGGAGGGGCCTTTGGGGGGATCAGGAGGGGCTCTTTGGGGGGATCAGGAGGGGGCTCTTTGGGGGATCAGGGCTCCGCCAAGATCCTCCCAGCCGCCAGGGGGCGCTCGGCGGCGTAGCGCTGGCCCCGCCCCTGTTGCGATCGGTGAGCGCTGATTGGCTGAGCCGGGAGCCGTACCGAGCTCACCCCGGGATGGCGGCGGCGGGGCTGGGCCGGGCTCCGGTGAGTGTCCCTGTGTCCGTGTCCCTCCCTTCCTTCCTCTGCCCGTGCCCCGCTGTGTCCCCCCGCTGCCGGCAAGCGCGGTCCGCGCCCCCTCAGGGTGAGAGTACACGGGCCCGGAGGAGGTGCCCACTGGCCCCTCACAGAAAGTGTCCCGTGTCCGGGGCCTCAGTGTGGCGGAAGGCGTCCTATCCCCACCTCATCCCTGTGTCCACCCTTGATATCCCCTGTGCCGGTGTCGGGGAAGGCATTTCCCCTCCACTTGCTGCCGGTGGCTCCGGTGCAGGGGAAGGGTAGCTCCCGTTTCCAGCCCTCCTTCCCCCGGTTCCCCCCCATCTCCCGGTTTTCCCTCCTTCCCAGTATTCCTCCTGGTGCTTCCACTCCTCACAATGTCTCCCAGCCACAGGCAGTCCCCAGCTCCCCTCGGTACCGATGAAAGGCAGCCCCCGTTTCCATCGCCCCATCCTCCGGTTTCTCCCCCTTCCAAATCCTCCTCCTCCCGGTGATGGCAGCCCCTGTTTCCATCCCTCATCCTCCGGTTTTCCCCGGGCCCCCCTCCCCAGCGATTGCAGCCCTCCCCTCTCCCATCTTTCCTCCGGTGCTGAGCCCCCCTGCCTCCTTCTCAGTGATCAGCCTTCCCTCTCCTTCCTGCCGCTCCCTCTCCAGGTGAAAGCAGCCCTTCCACCCCTGTGTGCATATCTGGGGACCCTCTAGGGAGTTCCCCGCCCCCCGCGTGTTTCTCAGGGCTGTTTTGCTCCCCAGCTGTTGCTGCGCTACAGCTCCTGGCGCAACTTCACCTCTCAGACGGACGGGGAATCGCGCCTGGCCCGGGTGCTGCGGGAGAAGTTTCCCCGGGCATCAGCCATCAAGGTCGTGGATATCTCAGGTATGGGAAAAGCTCTTCATTGTCCTAAAGCACTCCTATGCTTTTGCAGGGCAGGAGCTGAGTCAGTCTCCAGTCGTCCCTCGCTGTGAGGATGCCCAGAAGGATCAGGAGAGGGTGGGCAAGGCACAGAGATCCCTTACTGTTGGTCAAGTGTTGACTTTAATTTCTCAGGAGGCTGCGGTGCCATGTATGAAATTCACATTGAATCGGAGGAGTTCCGGGAGAAGCGGACGGTGCAGCAGCACCAGATGGTCAACCAGGTGAGGGATCTGGTGGCAGCCCTGGAATGTGTGTGAGGGAATAGGAGCAGCACTCACAGCTCACAGCTGGGCCCTCAGAGTTTTAAACCCTCCGATCCTCACTGCATGTAATGGGCAGAGCAGGGATGACAAATCCCCACCTATTTGGAGTGGGGCTGGGAGCTGTAGCAGCACCAAATGGACTTAGGCTTCAAGGATTAGTGGGTTTAGAGCTTCTTCCTTCACAGAGGTCCATTCCCAAGCTGTTTTTTTTCCATGTTACATCAATACAGTGGTGGAGAATCTGGAATGTGTTTTCTCCAAGAAACTCAAAGAGTGCTGGAACTCTTTTTTAACTCCCTGGCATTTTTACCTCTAGGGAGGTCAAAGTTCCAGAGGGAATACACAATGCTCCTCCATCCCACCATATACCTGGGAATTAAACCTTGGCAGAAGGAAACTCTACGTTTTCTGTGGAAATCTGAAGCCCCAGACTCACCAATGCCGTGATACTTTTAAGTCTGGCCCACTGTGGTGACATCAGAGCTGCCAATCAATACATCAGTGTATTGATACACCTTAGTGCTTACACTGTATACTTCCTTTTTTCCCCCTCCCTTCTCAGTGCAAAGCAGTACAGCCAGCCTTTCCCAGTAAATTCCATGAATGTGTGTGCTCAGCACTGGGAGCTCTGGGGGCTCTGGTGGGGGATTGTGGGCACAGACGATGCCCACGTGAAAGTGAGAGACGATTAGGTGCCATGGTGCCTTAGACTATAGCACTTCCCTCTATAATGAAGTGTAGGCCTTTTCTGCCTCTCCAAGAAACAGCACAGCCCTTTCTTATTTCCCTCATTATTGAGGAAACAGTGGCCCTTGTCCTAATAATGGGGTGATGACTGTGCAGCACTTAATTGTGGGACACTGTGAGTGCACAGAGACCCCTTGGGTGCCCAGCTGTGAGGGGTTCTGGCACAGCCCACCCTTCCTGATAATAACATCAGAATCACACACCAGGATCAGCTGAGTTGGAAGGTACCTACAAGGATCACACAGTCCAACTCCTGGCCCTGCAAACGACACCCCAAAATCCCACCCTGTCCCTGGGAATGCTGTCTAAACACTCCTGAGCTTTGAAAGCTTTGAGACATTCCCTGGGGAGCCTGTTCAGTGCCTGAGTACCTTCTAGGGGAAGAACATCACTGAGGTATTGTGCACAGTGCTGTCTGCAGGGTCCCCAACCTTGCAGGGCTCTTTGGTGTCTCTAGACAGCCCTGCAAGGTTGGGGACCTGCAGGATTTGGTTTGTGTGCACAGAACCTGGAGCATGACAACACAGCAGCACTGGGAATCCCACGTGTGACTGCCTAACAGCCACACTTTTTTTGATCTCAGTGTCTTGGCACCTCCAAACCAGGGAGACAGAGGGTGAAGCACCTGCTCACCTGCCTGCCCTGACCCAGAGCTGCCCCTGAAGGCTGTGTTTGGCTTGCAGGCCCTGAGCGAGGAGATCAAGCACATGCACGGTCTGCGCATCTTCACCTCCACCCCCAAAACCTGATGCTGCTCCACCAATAAAGTGCTCCAGGAGGTGCCCAGAACTGCTTCCCTGGGTATGAACTCCATCCAGTATTGTGTTTTCAATCAGGGGCCTGTGGGAGGGGTGAAGAAGAGGAGAAACCCCTCTTCCTTGAAAGAAGAGCAGGAAAAAACTTTATTATTGCCTTGCCACACAGGAGGGTCCCTCCCTTGCCCCCCCTGCGTGGGACATTCCAGAGCTGCTCCTCCCACCCAGACACAGGGACAGCCCCCCCTTAGGCCAGGCACTTCTCCTCCTCACCCCCCCACTGCTGTTGCTATGGGGAGCTTAAGAGTCTGGGCCAAAATGCACCTCTTTTATCCAAAAAAAAGCACTTCAAAAAATAAGCTGAGCCATTCTGGGCTTGCCCCAGTTGGGTGGCTCTCAGGCTGTAGAGGCCAGAGGGGAACTCTGGAAACAGAAATTAGCTGTGCAGCATCTGGAATGTTGCCCTGTGCAGAACAAAACCTGCTCCACCTCCACCCAGACCACAGTTGTGGCCAGACTTGAGCAAGAAAAGCCAACTGGGGACTGCACAGCAGGAGTGAGGCCACTCGGTGCCGTCCGGTGTCACTGAAGCCAAGCGCAGAGGTGGCTGAAGAAGAAGCAGAAAAGGAGTGGCCGAAAGGGTCCTCCCAGGTGTGATTTATCTGTCCTTGGAGCCAAGCTTCTCAATCAGTTCATGCAGTGGAGCCAGCTCCCGCCTGTCAATCAGGTTGAATTCCTAGCAGGGGAAAAGGAGACACAAAAATTGAAGGTATTTCTCGAAGAGCTGCTGGAAAAAGTGTCACTCTGCATGTGCTGGGGAGGAACCATGAGCCAGCTACGGGGACAATCACAGAACAGAAGCCACCACCACTCCTTCTTGGGGTGAAATCCAAGCATTTCAGGGCAACAAAACTTCAGCCACGTTGCTGGGCACAGCAAGTCACAGAACAGGCTCAAAAGTACAAAAAGATGCTGGTGCTGCTCCTTCCAAGTTGATTCTTGAGCTACAAATCCTCTGAATTCTCCTCCAATTCTGGTTTTGTTGGCTGCAGTTTATATATTAAACCTGAGAGGGAGATTTGAGCGTTTACAGCCAACTCAGCCTCACTTCCTGAAAAAAAACCCACAAAAGCCCAACACCACGAAGGGCTCAGCTGGGTATGAAGGGGGAGCTGGATGTTATCTCCCAGCAAATGCTGCAGCCGCAGATTTTCGAGGGGGTTCTTTAAATCCAACTGCCTTTAAAAGCCCACAAAGAATGTGAAACCCTGGAGGAAGCACCTGGCCCCAGACCCCCAGCTCACCTGCACGAAGAAGATAAAGTGCTTGAAGGAGGTGTTGAGATGGGCCTCCTCCTGCAGCCGCATCACTGAGTCGAAGTGTTGGTGGTAGATGTGGGCATAGACCCGGAACAGCCGCTTCAGGATAGTCTTCGCCACTGACATGAAGTTCTTGGGGAAGGGGACGCCTGGAATACACCAATATGAATGGATTAGAGAGAGTGTGGTTCAGCCAGGAGGTGCCATCCTGGGTCACACAGCTACACTTACCGATCTTGGAAGGGAAGAGAGTCTCATCATCCAGCTGGTCCTGCACCCATGTCATCAAGTAATCAATGTACTTGGGAGCCGAGCACTTTATCGGTTTCTTGATGTTGGTGCCATCTGCCCAGTGGTACTCGTACCTGTGGGATAGGGGATTCAGCCCTGGCTCCCAGAGGAAAAACAGCATTTCAGGCCCTGTGACTTCCTCATCTCAGAAGCAACACCTGTATCACTCTTGGGGTGAGGACTGAGGAGAGCAGAACTTGGCCTTTTTGAGTTTTCCAAGCCCAACCCGACCATCAGTGCTGACCCCTCCAGCCATTTGCCTTAGGAGTACTGCCCTCAAAAATCACAGAATCATGGAATATGCTGATCCACTGGGATCATCAATCCAACCCGTCACGCCACCAATCCCAGCCTGTGCGTGGGAGCATTGCCTAAACGCTCCTGGAGCTCTGGCAGCCATGCCTATTCCCTGGAGAGCCTGGGCAGTGCCCAAGCACTCTCTGGGGGAAGGACCTTTTCCTGATATCAAACCTAGATTCCCCCAATACAGTTTTAGCTATTGCATCAGATCCTGTCCCAAGTCCCAGAGATCAGAGCTGCCCCTCTGCTGCCCCTTGGGAGGATCTTAAAAATGAGCCTCAGCTCTGTGGCAGCCTCCTCTGACATCATCATTTCGTTAAAGAGAAAAAAATTGACCAAAGAAGCATCAGGGCCACCACCCACTCCCTGGATTAATTCCCCCTGTGAATTTCAGACACCCTCCAGGAATCTGGCACTCACATAACACTTCAATATAATGTCCCCAGAGCTGGACATTAGCCAAAGGCTCATGGAGCCTCTGGATCCAATCAACACGTGGATCCCATGTATCCTGGTATCACTGCACAACAACACAACCTGTTTTCTCTGAGAACTTTTACAAGATCCTTGAAAAGCAGGAAAAGCCTCTGTGTTTTGACTGTCAGCTCTCACTCGATGACAAGCGAAAACAAGTGGTGCCATTTAAACAGGAAGTTGTTACAGGAAATGGCCTCAAAAATAGAACCAGGGACTGGCAGTGCAGATCCTGCTGTGTAGGAAAGCAGGGCAGGATGTTCCATGGTACCCACAAGTGCTGCCCAGAGGCCATAGGGTGCTGGGCTTGCAAACTGAGAGCACTGGCAACCTTACAAACAGGATTCCCGTCTGTAGCTTTGCCTTGGGAAAATACACAAGTGCATACCTGGTCTCCCTGCAGGAATTCATACTTAGAATCAATGAGGTGCCCCCAAACAGGCTTCACTCTCTTCTTTCCACCTTCCCTAATGCCCCAACCTTCTCCTACAAAGCAGTTCCACCACAGCAGCTGGTTAAATGTGCCTCCTGAAAACCACATCCCTACAAGTGTCCAAGGCCTGGTTGCACAGGGCCTGGAGCAACCTGGGATAGTGGAAAGTGTCCCTGCCCATGGCAGGAGGTGGGACTGGAAGGACTTTAAGGTCCCTTCCAATCCAAACCAATTCATGATTCTCTAAGACTTTGACACCAAGACTAGTCCTTCCAAGCTAAGTCAGACCTCTCATTTTCTGTAACACAGACTTTTCCAAACATAGGGCCCTAATGGATAGGGAAAAGAGATACCCAGAGGGTGTAACCATAAATGACACTACAGGAGAAAAATGTGGCACCTTGATCCCATCTGGACATGTCTTCTCTTTTCAGCTCCTTTTCCCACACACTGGAGGGACCCACAGATCCTCCTGCTCCTTCATGCATGAACTGTGGCCACAGCCCCCAGCAAATTCCTCACCTGGGCCCCGCAGACATGACAGGGCAGCTGCTCTCCGTGCAGAACTCTGTGATGGTCCCATACAACATGTTGATCTGGTTGAAGAAATCCACAGCTGCAAAGGAAACACCTCAGGGTGACAAAATGTGAACACAAAGAGGCCGGAACACCAGATTGTGCTCGCTGGGCTGATGTGGCCTCTGAGGATCTCTGTCACAGGGTCAATGTCCCAAGTCTTGGCAATACCAAATGTCCCCTTCCACCCAATGTCACCTGACTTTGAGACATTTCAACCATCCAGGAATTTGGATTTCTCTGTCTATTTTTCTCTCCTGGCTACCACCCTCATCTCAGCAGCAGCATGAAGCTCCACTTAGTATTCCATGGAAGTAGCAGATTTAGTTTCCAGGCTCCTCATAAACCTGATTGATTTGATAATGCAGGAGATACCTTCCTTAGGCTGAGCACTCTTGGCCTGAATTACTAAATTCCTTGCTTAAAACTACTTTTCTCCCCCTCTAACCTCCAAAGAAGCAAAGGCCAAGGCCAGGGGGAGCAGCTGCTAAAAGCAAATTTGATTTGAAAACAGGAAACAAAAAAGAAACTCCACAATCTTGGACTTTGGTAGAAAAAGAGCTCCACTTTCTCCCCAAATTATTGTGTTGGGATCTGTGCTTTTACAACCAACAGTGCTAATTTTCTAATTCCAGAAATAACCATTCAAAAGCCAAATCACCTTTGTGAGCCTGAACTTGTAAAAACACACCCCAAAACCACAACGGTGCAGTTTTGTCTCTTCCTTCTTGCACACCACCACTCCAACGTGGGCCCCACTTCCATTGCTTTTATCCCACCTCAGTTACGCTAACAGAGTATGCCTGGGAAATTCAGAGGTTTGTTTAAGGATATACCCCAGAATTTTGGGGTTTTCCCTCTCTCAAAGCACTCACTGTTCACTGCAATCCACTCATTAAGGTCCTCCCCCTCGGGTAGCATCACGGCCTGACGGAGGTTACCGCTGCCCAGCGTAGCCTCCGCGTGTTTGAGGAGCTCATACTGGTGGGATCCTTCAGGAATGTTTTTCTTTGGCTTGAATGTTTTTGAAGACCGACTCCCACTGACAAGGGGAAAAGCATTTCCAGTTAGCCACAGAATCATGGAATCAATAAGGATGGAAAAGGTCCCAAACATCAAGTCCAACCATCAGTGCAATGCCACCCCCATGGTCACCATTATCCCCTGTCCTTGAGTGCCACCTCCACATGTGTTTGGAACCCTCCCAGTGATGGGGACTCCACCAATGCCCTGGGCAGCCTGGGCCAGGCCTTTCCAACCCTTGCAGTGAAGAAATTTTCCCTAAATTCCAATCTAAACCTCTTCTGGTGCAACTTGAGGCCATTTCCTCTGGTCCTGTCACAGCCTTCCCTCCCCTTGGCGGAAAAATGCCCAGTGTCATCCCTTGCCATCAAGCACTTGTGACAGGGCTGGACCAGCCCTTCCCTGTTTCCCTCACCCTTGGGATGAATAGATTGCATCTGCAGCCAAAGCATTTCTGACAGTGGCACAAAACCCTTTCCCCTGTCTCTGCTGCCATTTCTGAAATTACCAAATGCATGTAAAGGCTCAAAGTCTTTAACTCAAAACCCCAAAGTAACATTTTCCATCCTGGAAAGAAAATCCCACTTAACTCCAACAGGGAACACAACCACCCACTGACTGCCAGTGGAGCAGTTGGACATAGCAAATTTTGGACCCTGAGCTCAAACAGGTGAAGGAAACCATCTGCTAAGAACAGTGACTTCAGAGCCTCCTAAAATGCAGTTTTCCCCACTTGTCTCTCGCTGTCCCCATGGCTGCACTCGGCACTCGCACAACTCCTCACCCCCTCCCCGTCCTCTCCCAGACAGCCATGCTGCCAAAACTGCAGGAATTTTGGGACCTCTCTATCCCAAAATAGGAAATTTCAGACCCTGATAGCTCCCTGCCTCCTAGAAGGAGCGACAGAAACAACAGGATGGCTGGACCAGAGCTCGGCTCGGGAAAAACGGAATTCTCATGTTGCCAGACAACCCCTCCCCCGAGCCTTCTCTCTAAAACTGTCTTCCCAAAAGGCTTCCTACCCGCTCATGCACCCCCCAAACCTCCTCCCAGTACCCCTCTACGGGTACCTGCCCTCCAGGACCACCCTATTCCTACTCCTCATCCCACCTCGGACCCTCTGTCCCTTACTTTCCTCCAAGGCTTCCTCCAAAACCCCCACTACGCTCCCAAGGCTTCGACTCCTCCCCGTGTTCCTCAAGGCCCTCCTTGAACATTCTCAACGACTCTTTTCCAGGGCTTCTCCTCCACAAATACGTATCCTCCCAAGCCCCAAGCAGAAACCACTCCGCGATTTCCCCTAAACTTTCTCAAAGAGGCCTCCTGTGTCTTCCTCATTTCCTGTGGGCTTCAAAGCCCAGTACTCCCCTCGAGAATACCCACACCCCCTCTCCGTGGCACCCAGCAGCCCCCTCAGAGCCTCCCCAAAATCCTTCCCCTCCTCAACCCCTTCAAAGAACAGCCTTCCATCCCTCCCCAAAGTTCAAGCGCTCCCCCAGCCCCTTCCCATGCGCCTTTACCCTCCGCTAAAGCCCCTCGGGGCCGCCCCAGGACCCTCCCTGGCGCTCGGACACTCACAAGAGGAAGCTCATGGCGAGAAGAGCCGGGCCGGGCTGAGGGGAGCTCGAACGGGATGAGGGAGGCGGCAAAGGTTTGAGGGAGTGAGAAGAGCTGTGGAAGCGGGAAAGGACTGAGGGGAGCGGAAATGGGCTGAGCGAGCGGGAAGGGCACAGGGAGCGTGCAGGAGAAGCGAACCTGGGATCCAGGAACAGGCGGAGGGAAGTGAGAAGGACTGTGGGAACGGGAGGAGGAAAGCAGGAAGAGCTGAGGGAGCTGGCAGAAGGAAGCGGAGCCGGGATCCGGGAGCAGGAAGGGCTGAGGGAGCGGGAAAAGCTGAGGGAAACGGGTCCGGACGGAGGGAGCGGAACGGGCCGGGGCAGGCTAAGTTGAGAGAGCGGCGACGGAACTTAGCGGGACTCGCCCCGCCGCGCCGCCAACTCTCGCGAGAGCTCCGGGAGGGGGCGGGAAGCTCTCTGAGGAGGCGTGGTCCCGCCTGAGGCGTGTGGAAATGGCCCCGCCCCGAACGCGGGAGGTGGAACCCGAAAAGAGCCCGTTCCCCCAAAATGCGGCGGGGACCCCCAGAAACCCCTCCCCGTGGGCTTTCCTCCCCCAGACGGGCCCTTCCGAATCCCACACCTTCCCCTTCGTATTTCAGCCCCACCGGACGCACCGAGGTGTTCAATCAGTCACTCACTCCCCTGGCTCCGCCCCCTCTTTGTGACAGCACAAAGAGCGGAGAGTTGTCGCTGCGAAACCTATTTATCGTCAGTAAGCTCTCATTGGCTGAAAAAAGGGGACGGGGCTCGACTCTACTCCAAAAGGGTGTCACGATGTAGCGAGTCCGTGTCGCGTCTGTGAGGGATGGGAGGGGTTTGTCAGCGTCTGCGCTGCAAACGGCCCGGGCCGGGCAGGGCGGGTGCGTGTGGGCGGTCGGGGGGAGGTGGGAGCTCCGCCCGCGCCTGTGCGCAGGAACCTGGCCTGGGATAGGGAGGGAATGAGCGCGCTGGGTTTGCTCCACCGTCGGGCCGGGCCAGGGGCTGAGGGCGTCGGACGCCCACCGGAGCATCCCCCCGAGGCGAGGAGGACGAAGAGCCCCCTCCGGCGTACCCCCTCAGAGACGGGCAATGCTCGGTGTGCGGCGGAGCCCCGGCGCCGCCCCTGCTCCTCAGCGCTGCGGCCGTGCCGGGCCTGGGGGGCTTGGCTGGCTGGGAAAGAGCGGGGAGCAATGCCCGGGGAGCAATGCCCGCGCCTCTGTGCCCGAGCCTGGTGTGGGATGTGGAGGGAATGAGCCAGCCAGGTTCACTCTACCACCGAACCGGGCCGGTGGCTAAGTGTTAAAAACGAAGTTCACTCTCCTGTTAAAATTTAAAAGTTTGAAAAATGACAGTGGGGGACAGAAAGCAAAAGGATACGGCACCCGAGAGGACGCCAGGTGTTTTGGCGATGTGCCAAAGGCACACCTGCTATTGACGGAAGACATCTTTAAATACATTTTGTATTGCAGCGACTTAATGCCTATTCATAGACATTTATGCATATTCAAACTTTTCCAGGAACTGTTTAGCATGGATCCACCTTCTTAGGGCATGTGCAGTGATGATATTTATGCCCCGGGAGTCTGTGCGTGTGACCCCTATTCCGTAGTTTCCACAGATGGTCATTGTTGATAGGGAAGTGTTGGGGCCCCTAATGGAACACGACACCCCTGGGCTGTCCATGTAGATATGCTTGTCTGAAGGTTGGGGGTCCCATCAGCTGGGTTCCTCTGCGCAGCAGAAGACGAATGTTCCACGAGTTCTGACCAGAGACTTTTCCTATTACACATTCTAAAATCTCTCTTCCTTCCACCCCCACCCTTTTGTCAGGGTCTGTACTGACTTGGCAGCTGATAGGCTTGGGGTGAGTGGCCTCCCCACCCCGGATCTCCTTGTGAGTGTATGCATCCTTTTCCCCGGCTCTGAGTAGTTTCTTATCTTTTCAGCCAGCAGTGCCACCAGACCCTCATTCAGTGGTTTTTTTGGTGACTTTCCTTGCCGCTTTTGTACAGTTTTGCTGTTATATGAAAAAAGTCCTTTATGGAAATGTTTAAGTCACAAGACTTAGCACTTCAGTTATGGCAAGTTAACCACAACTACTCTAAAACAACATCAGCTATGTTACAACTATCTGAGTTACTAAAGAAAAACAAAACTACCAGTGATTACTTCACCGTCTGCGTAACTAAACTATTTATGCAAAAAAGGCAACATTGTACACATAGCACCCATCTTAATATTTGTGAAAGCCAACACTATAATATGTGTTTATAACATAAGGACAATGGACACCCACCAGTCTCAACAGTGCTCCTTTGTTTTTTGGTTGATTTGTGTCCCTCTAACCCCCGAGGATGATTGTGGGGAGAGGATAATTTCTAAAGACTTACTCCCACTGACAAGGGGAAAAGCATTTCCAGTTAGCCACAGAATCATGGAATCAATAAGGATGGAAAAGGTCCCAAACATCATCAAGTCCAACCATCAGTGCAATGCCACCCCCATGGTCAGCATTATCCCCTGTCCTTGAGTGCCACCTCCACATGTGTTTGGAACACTCCCAGTGATGGGGACTCCACCAATGCCCTGGGCAGCCTGGGCCAGGCCTTTCCAACCCTTGCAGTGAAGAAATTTTCCCTAAATTCCAATCTAAACCTCCTCTGGTGCAACTTGAGGCCATTTCCTCTGGTCCTGTCACAGTTTCATCCCTTGCCATCAAGCACTTGTGACAGGGCTGGGTTCCAAACCCTTCCCTGTTTCCTTCACCCGTGGGATGAATAGATTGCATCTGCAGCCAAAGCATTTCTGATGGTGGCACAAAACCCTCTTCCCTCTCTCTGCTGCCCTTTCTAAAATTACCAAATGTATGCAAAGTCTTCCTCAGCCCCTTTTTGTTCATTCTCAAGCATTCTTTCAAAAGGCTTCTCTTCTCCACACACACGCAGGAGCCCTCCCAAGCATAAACCACTCCATGATTCCCTCTAAATCTTCCTTCAAGATCCCTCCTGTGTCCTCCTCAGTTCCTAAGGGCTTCTGACCCCTGCCAAATGTTCCTTAAAGCCCAGGACTCCCCTTGAGAATACCCACACTCCCTCTGCATGGCACACAACAGCATCCTAAAAATTTTTCTTCACCTCAACCCCCTCAAAGGATAGCCCTCCATCTCTCCCCAAACGCTTCCCACCCAAATAACCTCTCCCAGACCAAGTCCAAGCGTTCCCTCAGCCCCTCCCTGCCCCTTCCCACGGGCCTGTTACCCAGCTAAAGATTTCTGTAGGTTTTCACCCTTTTTTGCATGTGCATGGCTCTCCAAACCCAAGAGAGCTTCTGGTCTTAACCTAAAAAATTACTTTTACAATTAGAGAGTGATGGTGACACCATGAGGTTGTTTATTTGGTAAATCAATGTTACCTCCCACTGCTCCCACAATGAACACACTGTGGAAGCAGGCATGGCATGGGGATGGGCCTGGGGATCCTGATATTTCCTGGACACTCAGGGAGGCAGAGAAACAGATGAGAACCTGGTGAACCTCTGATGTTGGTCTCCCCTTTGCAGCAGATAAAGCTCGTGGATTTTGAGTCCTTTCTTTCGTTTGTTTCCGCCCCTCCCCTGGACTTGTCTCAAAGCTACAGGACCCATTTTTGGGCATAAAGCAGACAATTAGGAATATGGTATTATCATAAAATCACCCCAAGACACTGCTTTTCCCAGCTCCAGGTGCACATGGGGTAACTGAGAAAAATGAGCACACGGGAGGTGGCTGAACTCACTCAGCAGGGATTCCAAAGTATTTCCAGGGTGTCCTTTACCTCTGTGCAGGTGTTGGCTCCTTCTCCATGACCTTCATCTTTCTCCTGGGCTGATCCCCTTGTGTGGGCAGCATTTCTGGGGGGATTCTGCCCCTCAGCTCAGCTCAGGTGAGACCCCACCTGCAGAGCTGCACCCAACCCTGGGACCCTGACTGGAGGATGTGGAGCTGCTGCTGCAAATCCAGAGGAGGCCATGGAGCTGCTCCCAGGGCTGGAGCCTCTCTGCAGCCAGGCTGGGTGTCTCGGTTTGAAAGATGGGTGTCTGCCAAGGAAGGTGGGGACCTCCCTTGGAATGAAGGGAAAGGAAAATGAAAGAATATGATTGACCTTCCCTCTGAATTATTAGAACTTTAAAATCACGGGGAAATCTTTCTCCAAGTGGTAATGGCAGATGCAGCCAGAAGAAATAGGTGGAAAAGGGGTTTCCTTTATGAACTCATGGGGCAGCTGATCCTGGTGCCCCTCTGGACAGCAAAAGGAACTGTAGCAGGAACCTCAGAGTACCAAGCTGAGAGGGCAGGAATCAGCAAAGTCCCAGAGGGGTGGATGAGATATATCAGAAACTCAGCAGCTGCAGCTGGAACTACAGGGCATCCCAGCAGGGCAGGGCGAGTGTGTCACAATGTGATGAAACAAAGAGAGTGGGGGCGGGGTCAGAATGTGACCGAGAGAAAGGCAAAGGACCACGCCATGTGGCCGCCGTACTGGTCAAAAAACAGGACTGGTATACAGATCTCCCGTCCGTCAGCCAATGGTGGACAAACAGAACAGGCACGAAGGTGCATGGAGAGGAAACTCTCTACTGGCACAAAACATCAACGCCGCGGATTAACGACCCATCTCCTGGTGCTCCTCTAGGACAGCAAGAAACCCAGTCGCTGGCAAAAGAACGAGACCAGCAAATCCGCGGCACTGCGGAGACGGGCCATGGAGCAAGAGCTCACACCTGAACGACTGGCAAATCTCAGGAACGAACCCCCCAAAGCAAGGCACAGGAGAAAAACAAACGAGAAAGAATACAACAGATCAACCAAACGCAGCAAAAAGGAAAAACACACAATTATGAGCAGAGAATGGCTGGGACTCTGAACCCAGAAAAAAGGGCAAGGCAAAGCACTCATCTCCACCAGAGCAGCTAGTGAGTAGACAATTCTCTCAGCGAAAAGCAGCGAAAGGCAGAAAGTGAAGTTAGCCCCCACCAGCACCACACTCATACCGTCCTCCAAACAAAATTTACTTCAGCCAAGAATCATTCTAGGTAGGGCATAGGTCTAATTTGTTCTGTATCAACTAAAATCGTCCAGCATCAAAAGGGGATAACCTGGCAAACTAAGAAGATATAACCCACGCTACACAAAAATGGGAAGAAAAAAAATATCCCAACACAGAATAGGACCAATCAAAGGAAGAAAATTCTATACCCACAACGAGTAACAAAGCAAATGTACACCTTGTGGCCATATCTTCACCTATAAAGTTTTTGACTGCTATATAAATCTGATAAATCTTGGATATCTTTAAAAAATATCTAATACTATCTCATACTCAACTCTCTCTCTAGATGAATCCCATATACCCACACGGCCATACCTACATATGCTGTAAGCACACCAATAGACATTCAAGATATAAAATATGGTCCCTATCATCTGACTCGGCAATCCAATAAAGAGACACACCACAACCCTGGGTATGATTCTTTATTGAAGAAGTCTTGTCTTGATCGTTTCCTCAAGCACTACTTGTTGGATCATGACTAGAAAGCTCTCTCTACCCGAACCTTGGCAAAAGGTCTCACCACAATTACATAACCACTAGCAATTCAATGGTTGCTCCAAGCTGACACAATAAATTTGCTATAATCACTTGGAGTGTTTCCCTATGAGCGACTATACTGACAAGACACGTCTACATTTATAATATCAATAAAGCATTTACTTCTAACAGATATATCAGAATATATTTCTGATCATACACAGAGCTTGATGTTTTTTTGGTCAATCACAAAACATATCTGAGATTAGAGCACGATCAGAATCTAGTCACGCAGTTAGCAATTGCAAAAAATCCCACAGGCTCTTGCTAGGTGTATAGGAGAATAGCCACCATCCACTAATATACCTAGACTTTTACGGATAAAATATGGCTACCATTTTACAATACTGCATCTTGAACTATATCCCAGGGCTAATTCTTGAGAGATGAAGATAGTCTAATTCAGGCTAAATATTCAAATGCACAGCATGAATTGATGATTAACTATGTAACAACCATACTGTCAGGCAGCATATTCAAAGCAAGCTAAAATATCATGTTTCCTCACATGATCTGCTCCTGTTAAAATGTGCCTTGCAGCAGTACTTACAAGTGCACCCTTTCTAGAGGAACCGTGAAAACAGCATCAAAGGAGGACACGCATAAATATTATCTCATGTTATGTATTAATCAGAACAATCCCCATGCTGTAATAGATTCTTCGATATAGCACGTAATACTCCCGAATGCGGCCGCCACATGAACCCTAATGCTAAAAGCAATATTTTCAGAGATCTAGTCCTATTTGATGCTCTTATTTTCTGCTGAACCTCTTACAGAGAGCTTCATTCACCAATAGTGCTATGAGACTTGCACTTATGTGCTGAGGTCCAACAGACATACGGGCCAGCTTCTCATCTAAACGTTGGATTAGCGGCACGACTCACACTGCTATAGCGGCTCATACGCATACTCCTCCACCAACCTCATGCACTCAACACATACTTTACACATAACGTAGACAATACAACTCTACTCATACTGGAAAATGCATCACGGTTGGAATAGTGTACTTGCAAAAGGTGGACAGACCTATGAACATTAACTTATCTCAATGACCCTCAAGCATATAAGGGTTAAGCTGCTCCTCCTTTCCCACCTGAGGTTGTCTTGGGAATTGGAGTTGGAATTACCATTGTGGCCATTTTCACTCAAGCATACATTCTCGCCATCCAATAAGAACAGTCTGAAATATTCAAATTGTATGCGCTTGAGGGCGGGCCAAGCTTCAAGATGTCCCACTCACCGGACCCCCACTAACTCAACAGCCAATGTAATAAGTAGAAAGTAAACTCCTACCCCTCTTTAAGTCCCAAAATCTAACAAATTTCACTGGACCTCATTGCGAATGAGCCCCGAGAACATTTGCTTCCCTACCGCTCACAAGGCACCTCTAGGGCTAAGCCACTGCACTAGACTTGTCTTAATTTGTTTCGAAAGCCACATCACACTAGCAATATCCTGAAGTCTCTTACATCTACCTCCTATAATGAGCCAGAACATCCAAGGACCCAAAGATGCATATCATTCATGCACAAAAAACTTGAAGGCTATGCTAAGACCCGAACGCCCCACCAAGCTAGTCCTGCAGATTCGTCAGGGCCTTCTTTAAGTCTACAGACATGGTATATGTCCTGATAACCTCCTCCATGGACCAAATGAAACGATTCCATTAGATTGATTTATTTAAATTCATACAGATAGTTAACTAAAAACTCCGTCCATATAAGATGACCCATACCAATCTCGCGCCATCCAGCCATACCCAAGATGCCTAAATCTCAGGGCAATCGTCATCGGCTGAAGACAAGTGTTTGCAGATGAAGGCAGGCGACCTCCCTTGAAGCAATAGTAGTGGACTATGACCCCAATTCACCATTAATAACGAATTAGTCCTGTAATTGAAAATCAATCGGGCTTCAGGCAAGATACTAGGAAAAAAAGCAGCTAAACAAACATAATTTTACATATAATATGCAATATAACAAAAGTAACAGCACAAGTAACAAGCGATCCAACAGCAACCCTACCGAAAAACCCACCTGACCAACTAAATCGCTGGGCATACATACACGCCAACACCCCTCCATCTTGGTGCAGGTCACTTGCAAACTCAAACAAAGAGATCACATCCCAGCGGCAAGTGGCGCTGTTCGGCCTCTCACCGACTACAACTGGGATCAAAGCGAGGTAAGACAAATAATCCCCACGAACGAGACTGCAAGGGGCGCTGTGGCCCGGCAAGAGTCCAAAGCACTCCCGCGCTTGGTTCTTACCATGCTCTCTTCACAAGTTGAGCCAATGGTGGACCAAAAGCAACCCACCCCCCAGGTAGAGCAATGGATAGAGAGACTAAAGTTCCTCTTGCAAACTCCGGCCGGAAAATCCGCCTCCCAGTTGTACTCCCTCTAGGATTCAAGCAAAGAAAACTTAACACCCCACAACCCCCAAATCAAACAGGAACAAGCCAGAACCAAACAAATAAACTATGGGCAAAGAGGCACGCAAGTAACCACCACTGGCTGCAGAACCAAAAGAGTGTCTCCAGAACTCAGACCATCTAGTCCACGCCTGGAAAATAACAGTGGTATAACCTGGCAAAGGACACGCAACCAAAACACACATAACACAAACACGCCAACACCACACAACCATAACAAAAAAAAAGACCTAAAAAAAAAAAACCAAAAAAAAAATACACAAAAAAAAAAAAGGATAAACAGAAACCCAGGCCACTCGACACCCTAATTAAACAGCAAGCAGCAGCTAGATAGGACCAGAATCAACATAGTAAGCGGATCTAGTCAAGCCAGCAGCAGCAGAAGCGAGCTACTAGACAACCCTGCAGAGCAGCAACGTAATCCCACCATCCTCGACCCAAGCCATGCACAAGCAGGGCAAGGAAGTGAAGAACTTCCTCACCCACCCAAATAAGCCCCACACCAGCACAACACCAAGGCACAAAACACAAGACAAACACACCAAAACAACCACAAACACAACAAATCACAACAAACCCAAAACAAAAACAACACCACCACACAAACAACACATCAGCCACATACGATCACAACATCAAACACACTACGACAGCAACCCACCAACACACACTAGACACACACACTACACACACAAACACACACACCCACAACACACACCCACACACATACCCACAACAAACACAACACACCACAACACTTACCACACACAACAACAAACCACACAAAACCACACCAAACACAAACAAAACACACACAACAAAAACATAACACACAGACACACAACCACACCACACACACACAACAGTCACACAAACAATACACACAAACACACAACACACAACACAACAAGAACACACAACACATACACACACACCACAAAAACACACAAACACAAACACACAGACACACACACACAACACAAACCAACAACACACCATACAACAACCAAACCACATCAAACAGCACACAACAGAACATCAACACACACACAAACACACACAAAACACAATCACACACACACGAACACATCCCACCCAAAATCACAACACACACACACTAAAAACACAACACACACACACCACACACAGACCAACAACAGACACACAAAAAAAAAAGCACCAAAACACATTCACACAAACATCAACAACACACCACACAAAAACACACACACAACAATACACACAAACACAAACACAGACCACACCAACAAACACACACACACACACCACCACACACACACAATCAAACACACCAACAACACACACAAAAACACCCAAAAAAACACAACACACCCACCCACCCACCAAACAACAAACCCAAACAACACATCAACACAGAACACACAAAGCTACCACACACACACAACCACACACCAACACACACAACACACAAACACACTACAACAACCAAAACACAACCCACCACAAAACACCACAAACACACAGACACACCACAAATACACTACACACCCACCACAACACACACACAAACAACACACACACACACACCACACGGACACACAAACACACGACACACACACACATCACAAAACACACCCACACAACAGCATAACACACAAACACACACACACCGACACACGACACACACCACATCACACTCACAACACACACAACACCACACACACACACACACCACACACACACACACACACACAACAAACAACAACACACTCCCTGCCTGACAACCCAAAAACTCGCCGTGAAGAACTCTCGCCCTTCCTAAGAGAAGAAAAAACTCACCAAGGCAAGGAGGAATACCCTGAGGAACCTTTCTCCCCGCCAAAGGGACTTGGCAACTCTTCTCTGTCTCCCACACAGTCACCCAGCCATCCAAATAAAGACACCTGACCACTCAGTAAATATATCCCAGCAAAACAAACTGGGAAAGAAAATCATCCCCAAGAAAGGAAAACCAAAAGAAAACCTTTAACCCCCAACAAGTCACCAGGTTTGAGCCCAACCGGATACTAGAGATGGCCTCTCTTTAGTCCCAGTTTTTTGCTGGTACCTGGATATATATTTCAAAAACCTAGTAGCAACGGAACTTGCATGCTCATGATCTTGAGCTTTTATCCTGAAACTTTATGCTATCCACATGTCTAGAAACCAAATACATTAGCAACATCTAGATATACAGATTCCTATTACAACTTATATCATCTAAGCTGTCAGTGCTTAGTAAAAAGATGATTACCAAACATAGCTTGACAGGACGAAAGCCTTCGGAGATTCCTTCTATCCAGGTCTCTAAACTCCTTTGACCAGACTTGGTTTCGCCAAAAACGGACATATGGACTATATTTTTACAATCCTCGTCCCCAGCGGCAACGTCCAGTGTTGAAAATGAAGTTAACTCTCTTGTTAAAAATTTAAAAGGGAGTTTAGATCAAATGACAATTGCAGGATACATAAAAGCAAAAAGGAACTATGCGACACCAGCGTGCTTGGCGGACTTGCAACAGAGGCACAAACCTGGTATTGACAGAGCCTAATTAATATCACTGCTACGATCTAAAATTATCATTTCATAGGCTTTTGAAATCAGCTCTATGACTCTGCAACACCTCATCTTTCAAAACCTGAAAGTGTATTCATGGCATACCTGGGTCACTTGTATCACAGGACTCACTGTTCGACAGTTCGCGACAATGCCTTTTTAGACTATGAGCCAACGTGTCCATTACTGAACGCCCCGCACACCCTCTGTGGTGCCACACACCCTTTTCCGGACAGTGTTCAAGCAGATGTACATGGTGATAAGAGATGTAAGTGACTATGCAGGATGGGTACACCTGGCGCCATCATCAGTTGTCGAAGGTTGGAGTCCATTCTGAATGGTCCTCCTTTGCAGACCAGAATCCAATGAGCTCCTCTGACCAAATGTCTTCTCACTACACATATCATCACCAAGCAAGCCCACTACTTCCTTCACTTATCCCACTTCACGTATTTGCTCTCAGGTCAATTGGCTGATTAGCAGCCCATAGACCAAGGACGACCTGTTAAAGACATCTAGATACTCTTTTTCATGCATTCTTTCTCCTTATCTTACCTTTTTGGCAGTGCAGCTGCAGCTAGGCCCCACTCAGAGCTCTTAGTGGCTCTCCCTGCAGCTTTTGTATATGTTTTGCAATATTATGGTAAAAAAATCTTCATGGAAATTTAAGTTACAAGCCAATAACACATCAGTTATTATAAGTTAACCACAAGTACTCTAAACACAATCAGCTGTATTACAACCTGTATTTGAGGTTACAAAAAAGAAAATACAAACCAACAGTGATCATTCACACTGTGTCTGCATAACTAATTACTTATGAAAAAAGCAACATATGTACAGATAGCCACATCTTAATACCTGCAAAAGTCAACACTAATATATGTGCTTGTAACACAGGGGGGTCTTCCAACTAGTTTGGGTTTTCCTCATTCAAAAGAAAAAATGCCCTGACTTTGTTTATCAAGAGGCATGCAAATAAGGTATCCTTCAAATCTTTTACTGTAAATCATAGCTGATATTTTGTAAGGGATGTTAAAGAGGTATAGAAATTGGCTGCAACAGGGTAGATATCCTGAACTATTTGATTGAGGTGCTTGTAGGTCTGGTTACTAACCTTTACCTGTCCCAGTTTTTTTAACTGGCAGAATAGAGTGTTATATTCTGATTCACATTCTATCAATAATTCAAATTCCCTTAAACTTTCTCTTAGACTCTTGATTCCCCGTCTAGCTCTAATTTTAAGATATTGTTTCCTGACTTCCCACTTTGGTCCGGGTTTTTAGCGTAATGCTTACAGGCTGAGCTGATTGGGAATGTCCTGGAGTGGCACTGGCCCAAACAAGGGCCATTTTTCTATGGCTTTTCAGTATTCCTCCAGAACTGTGTCTGTTCCCCATAACAAAAATTCTGGCCTCAATGGCCTTAGTGTTAGGGACAATAGTTGTACTTCTCCACCTCAAATATAATTTGAGCCTCCAATTTACTGAATAGATCTCTTTCAAAAGAACTACCAGACATCTGGCATATAAGAAATTGGTGTGCTATCCATCATTTGCCAAATTTAAAATTAAGGGGTTAAAGAAATGCTTGCTTTTCTGCCTTCTCTGTTGCATCAGCATTTACAGTTTTTTGGTCTAATTTCCATGATTGTATTTAATACTGAATAAGCAGCCCCAGTGTCTATTCAAAAGTCAATTTTTCTGTTTTCCTAGCTCTGCTGTAACAGGGGGTTCAGCAGAGGTTTCTACCCCTGTCCCCTTCCTTCTGGTATAGGAGTAGCTTTGTTCCCTCCAACCCCTCTGCTTCTGGGCCATTCCAGTCCCCAGTGCCAAACCCTTTACAATAAGCATCTTATCCAACTTTCAATCTCCCTGGTGGCCCCTCTCTGTTCTGCCTATAATGGTTCCCCCTGTAGGGCTGCTGTTAGTGTTGCATTCTTATGTACTCTCTCCCTCTCCATTTCTGTTTCTTTATTTTTCTCCTCTCCTTTTCTTTCTCCCAGATCTTATAGTTCTTCCTCTTGTTCCCTATTATTTAAAAGTTATCCAGGTCATATTTCCCTAGGTCCCGGGAATCTCGCTTCTTCCAGCTTCTTACTAATACCTGGTGCTGGTTCCCTATAAACATGGAAGCTAGCTGCACAGCTTCCTCTGGTTTTCCTGGATCAGTATTAGTGTATCTCCTGGCAGTTGCCCTTAGGTGTTCTGAAAATTCAGTCAGAATCTCATAAGATTCTTGTTTCAACTCATAAAGTTAGAACATTGATTGCCCTTTGCATTGCATGTTTAAAACCTAATAAATCCACTTTTGCAATTGTCCCAGGACATCCTTCCCTTCCCTGTATGGGGTGCCCAGGGGGTCCAGGAGGGAAAGTGCTCTTCAATGTTCCTGCTGTCTGTGTCTATCCTGCCACCTCTCCCCCTAGTAGTCTGGAATACTGTTCTCTCTGTAGAATCTGCTAAGTTATTTAGCAGAACTTGTATATCCCCTCAATCTGTGTTGCGCGGTCTCAAGAATGTTTTCAATACTTTAGATATTCTCTCTGGATTTCTCTGTAGAGAAGAGGTGAGCATCTCACCCATGCATCAAGATCAATCAGGGAAAGGTACCTTTACCTCTACACAGGTCATGAGACACTTTCTGTTTACCCGGTTTACCCACACTGCGGCACTCCTTTTTCAATATCAGATGGTTTTCCAAATAAAGAACAAATCCGTGTAAGGCAATTCATTCTATATTTCCCTTCTCTTCTACAAAATGACATCAGCGTGCAAAAGGGTATTATAAACTAAGGTATTATTTTCTGGCCACTTTAGTTTAGCTTGTGTATGGCCACCGCTGACTACAATATTGGTTTCATCGATGTTTATTTGGTGGGTCCCCTCCTATCTGTTTCCAGTTATTTCAATATACATTTCAAGAAGAGAATTTAGAATATCCCACTTTAGTTTTTTAGAAGTAACCAGTCCCATATTCAATAATTACAAATATACAAGCTATTACTCTGAACTCATAATGGTTTGCAGGTTTGTAACAGAATGGGGGGGAGGGAGTTGAAAGAAGGGGAACTGCCAAACCTGCAATCACTAAAACTGACACAAGAGGGCGCTTCAAGTCTAAAAATTCGATCTTCAGCGTGCACACAGAAATAAAGCAACTCAAAAAGGCCAACCTCAATCACACTCCAACGCTCTCTGCAAATGAGTTTTTATATTGAAAGGAATGAGAAGGAGTGGTCTTTACAAACAAACTCTGACTCTGAGGGTAAGATAAGGCCGATACTGGGAGATAGAAGAAGGAAACAATAGGAAGGATTTCTATAGGAATTTCCACTGATTGACTTACCCCTGGACTATGTTAATAAATACAAGAGCAGAGACACAGAGATGTACATTAAAAGGGAGATGTAAACATTAGAAGGGGGGGTTCATTAGGCGTTTCTGGGAGCCTGCCCCTCTCAAGTACCTCAGCCAATGGGGAAAAAGAAGAGGGAATGCAGCGGAAAATGGGATAATTTCTTATTGCTCTCTCTAGCAATTTGAGAGAGACCCCATGGAAATGCCCAACCTCTCCCTTTATTAATGAATAAAGTTGTGGGACTCCTCTGTCTCCTTTTTAGACATAAACTCTGGTGCTTGTGGATTAATTCCTCACACTCAGGTGGACTTAGACTGGGAGAGAAGGGTGAGCTTCTTCTAGGATGATGGGCCAGTTAAACATCAGCGGCATCTAGAAGGGAGGAAAGTGAAAGCAGCCGTATGGAGCACCACAGACAAGCTGAGAAGCTATTGAACAAGGAGATGGATTCGAGCCAACTTGCTGAACTCAAAGTCATCCTGGTGGCCCTGGATATTTGCTGAATGAGAGCAACAGCCAAAGCTCTACCTCTACACTGACTCGTGGATGGTAGCCAATGCTCTGTGGGGATGGCTGGAGAAGGTGGGAAAAGGCCATTTAGCAGCATAGAGGAAGACCAGTCTGGCTGTTGAAGAATGGCCAAAGCATTGCCACTTGGGTAGAGAAGCTGACCATGAAATCTGTCATATGGATGGCCATGTCCCAAGGCTGGGCTTATGAGCAGCACCGCAAACACGAACGGGTGGATCAGGCTGTTAAAAATGGAGGTGTCACAGATAGATTAGAGTTGGCAACACAAAGGAAGAGTTTCTCAGGCTTGATGGGGCCATGATGCCTCAAGACACCAGGGCAGAGATGCCACCTATAAGTGGGCACGAGAAGGTGGCTGTTCTGGATAACCACAGGACAGCATCTCCTAGAGTTATCCATGATTGTGAGATTGTGGCTGTGATTAGCAGGCCAAGTGGGTGAAGCCCCCTGTGGTACTGGGGGTCGTGTGAGTATGGGGACGCCTGGGCAGATTGATTACATCACCCACCACCACAAACCTGCCAAGGCAAGCATTTACATGTCACAATGGTAGAAGCAACCAATGGATGGCTGGAGACCTACCCTGTGCCTCACACCACGTCCCAGAACACCATCCTGGGCCTTGAAAAGCAAGTGGAGGCATGGTACCCATGGGAGACACCCCTGAGAGAATACTCGTGTACCATGGTACCCAGCTGAGTTGGACAACGGTACTCATTTGAAGAACAGCCTTATAAACACTTGGGCTCGAGAACATGAACTATGAATGGTGCACCACATTCTTATCATGCACCAACTGCTGGGAGTTGTGCAGTGCAAAGGATCCTCCTAAAAAAAACATCGAAGGTAATGGGGGTGGGACCTTCAAGCAGTGGGATCTGTATTTAGCAAAGGTACCATGGTTAGTTATACCAGGTTCCACCAGTCGAGCTGGCCCTGCCCAACCCAAACCCCTGTGTACAACAGATGGAGACAAGAAGTTCTGGTGATGCATATGGAAAATATTTTAGGAAAAGACTGTATTAATTCTGCTTCGAGCAGAACAAACTCAAGCTTGGGGGTGTCTTTGCTGAGGACTTGGGTTGCACTTGGTGGGTGATGCAGAAAGGTGGGAGAAACATGTATGCATATCTCAAAAGGGGACCTTATTTGGGAATGAATTGTGCTATGACACTGCGCCTGTGTCCATATCTGCATTTATACTGTAACAAATTAGGACAATGCATGCATGATATAGTTTCAAAGTCTGAGTGTGATGTAGCATGTTGGTTGGCGAAAAAATTGGTGTGTGATTAATGTTGGGGTGGTTTACTTTTTCTTCAGGGAATTTTCTTCCCATTTTTGTCATAGAGACACAAAATGGACATCGATTTAAAAGACAAAAGATGTAGCCAGTGCTTGGGTTTACCGTTTGTAATGGTTCTTTGTGAGAGGACAGAGGGGTGGAAGCAGTGTGGTTTTTGGCAGTTTTTAGTTGGGTTGTTCAGTCTTTGGGGTGGTTGGAGGGAGACGGTTGTGGTGCTTGGTGCTGGACTTCTCCTGTTTAGAGGACTTGCTGCGCTGCTCAGAACTTTCCTTGTTGTTCTCCTTTGCTGCAGGCAACACACTGCTCACTATGAGTGGCCTGTGTACTCCCACTGTTCAACACCCCGCCTCAGCGAGAGATTCTCACCATCGGTGTGGGTGTCTCAGGGGAAATCCGGGCCACCACCTCCTCCCTGTCTCCAGAGGAACACCGCCTGCCTCGGCTGCTGCTACAATTGCCAGGACATCGCACAGACATGTGAGAGCCAGGTAAAACAGAAACCTTCTCTCTCTGCCCGAGGCTGCCTTTGGCCCCTCTCCCCCATGGAGAGGCTCAGGCTGGATCAGCTGAGGAGCAGCGCCCCCTGGAGCCGTGGGGGTGGCACTGCAGCCCCTCTCCCCCATGGAGAGGCTCAGGCTGGATCAGCCTGAGGAGCAGCGCCCCCTGGAGCCGGGGGTGGCACTGCAGCCCCTTCTCCCCATGAGAGGCTCAGCTGATCAGCCTGAGGGGCAGCGCCCCCTGGAGCCTGGGTGGCCTGCAGCCCCTCCGTGCAGCCGCGCTGCTCGCGAGGATCCTGACTCCCCTGAGGGAGCGAGGGCCATCCTGTACCTAGAGTCGGAACGGGGATCTTCTGGCATTTCAGGTCTCTCTCATTCGGTGGAACGCTGAGCTCTGTTCATTGGATATCCAGCTATTATTTATTTTATTTTTCCCACCTGTTTGCCAATAAACTGCTTTTTTCACTTTCATTTCTTAGTATTCACTTCTTATTTGATGAAAGGGATATTGAAACCCTAAAGGGAGGTTATTCGTGTTATTAAATTCTCCTTTAAATTGTCTCAAATTAAGACACATGGTACTCTTTCCTTCCCATGTGTGCCAGCTTTTCATCAAATTCCTGACTGAAGTTCTCTGCAGAGCTGGATTTTTGCAGAGGTTGGGGCTGGCAAAAAAGCTCTTATACAAGTTTACATTCTGTAATCTGTTCAATCTTGCGCTGACTTTAAGACCACATTCCCCTTCCCAGAGGTTAACAACAGAGGGTTTATTATTTATAAATATGCAATTATTCATCATTTTTATCTAGATACAACACATATCAGAAAATAATATTCTGTGCTCCAGGTGTGTGTCAGTCCTGTTTCCTCTGCTCATATTCAGTACCAATAGGTTGCTCCTGCAGCAATTGAAACATTGACCTTTTCCTCCCCCAGCAATAATGGAACCAAGGGCTGAGCTGGGGATGATCCACCAGCCCCTCTTGTGGCATTCTTCACCTTCCCTCAAGCTTTGAGCTTGATGGTTTGAAGAGCTGGATTGAGGTTCCCTGTCTAATTTCCCAGGCTTGGGACAATCCTTTTCCAATGTCCCTTTCTTTACAAATTGCCCAATATACTTCAGCCACCACTTCCTACACATATTCAACATACTCAAGTGAGGGGGTCCTCCCACATTCCTTTTGCCATTCTGGGTGATTACATAGGTGAAAACCAAGTCGACATCAGAACTTTTCCACTTTTTTCTCCCTTCTGCAAACAACATTAATTGCAACATGAATATGACTTGTGAGGTTCCATTCTTTGGCCACTTCTCTGGATCTCCCAGTGTGGAAAATGGCCACCAATGATTACAGAATTTTATTGGTTTTTCTCACATGAGGGGATCACTGCATGGAACTGTTTTTTGGACCCTCAACACCAGCAGAGCAGAAGAGGATCATGGGAAACTGTAAGATCCAGAGAGTGGGGATCAAGGAGTGCTTAATCTGCTCTCCAATAACGCAGCTCTTCTTTCCACACCCCCCAACAGCTAAATAAAATCCACACAATTGACTTCAGAGTTGGTCTTGTTTGCACTTTAATAAATTATGTGTCAAAGCCTGTTACAATTATTACTGCCAATTAAAATTGGTTACTGCCAATTAAAATTAAAATTCAAATATATTTGTCTGGTGCCCAGGGGATGCTCTAGGGTTCTCCGTCCCTTCTCACCAGGATATGCTTGGGAGGGACTCTGGGGAGTGTCCCTTTGCTCTTATCCCACAGCATGAGGATGATCGGGGGGTCTCCATCCTCAATGCAGGAGATGCCTGGGTGGGACTCTGTCCCTCTAACTTCAGTGTCTGGGAGTGTGCTTCGAGGTCTCTGTCCCTCTCTCCACAGGGGGAGCTGGGGGTATCTCGGTCATTCTCACCCCACGACTCTTCATCCCTACCATCACTGCATGATCCCCCACCCACCACACACCATCCTGGGGTGACAGGATGGAGACACGCCCCAGCATCCCCAAGCATCTCCGGTGGAAAAGGGATAGATGTGGGCCAGGGTGAGAACGATGGGGGCCACTGCCTTTAAATGGACATCCCCGCACAAGAGAGGGCTGGAGATGGACCCTGGGACTTCCCAGGTATAAAAGGGATGGAGACAATTCTGGGCTGTCTGTGCAGTCTGTGCTTCTTAGTCCGGAGGAAGATGGGGGTTTTGTGATTTCTTTGCATTTTCATCACAAGGACTCACTGGGAGAGCAAAGTATCAGCCAAAGCAAATTTATGCGTTGTTAATTTTTGATTTCTGCCAATTATATTTGTCCAGTGTCCGGGGGACGGTCAGTGATCTCTGTCCCCTCTCGTTTGGGAAATGCTTGGTGCAGGGGGGTGTCCTTGTCCCTCTCACTCCAAGGATGCCTGGGTGGGTCTGCATCTCCTCACTGCAGGGGATTGCTTGGGCTCTCCATCCTCCACCCTACATGCGTGTGGGGACTGGGGTTCCCAATCCCTGTCACTGCAAGAGGATGAAGGGCTGTCTCTCCTCATTCTCACTCCATGGCTCTCAGTCCCTCCTGCCCCAAGGGAGGACTGAAGGAGTCTCTGTCCTCTTACCACTGGGTTGACCCCCACGAGGATCCCTCAGGGTGAATGAGACAGAGTCAAACTCCTGGACACCCATAAGCATCTCCCAGGGCCTGAGGGATAGAGAATCCTGGGGGAGAGGACAGGGATTACCACCACCCCCTGATCATCCCCCCACAAGACAGGATTGGAGACTTTCCTTGGGACTTCCCAGGTATGAGAGGGATGGAGACAAGCCCAGGCTGTCCAAGCTCCTAGCCCCAGGGGATAGCTGGGGATTTGTGATTTCTTTGCATTTTCATCAAAAGTGACTCGCTGGGAGAGCAAATATCAGCCAAAGCATTTTATGTGTTGCTAAATTTGATTTCCCCATATCATATTGTCCAGAGCCTGGGGATGCTCACGGGTCTCCATCCCTCTCGCACCTCGGTATCCTTGGGAGGGACTCTAGGTGTTGTCCCTGCCTCTCTCAACCCATATAATTGGGACATCTCCATTCTTCTCAGCCTTGAAAATGGTGGGGGTCTCATCCACCTGTCTCGT
>VKON01003655.1:99380-108641 GCA_009741485.1 Malurus cyaneus samueli | reverse complement strand
CACCTGCTGTTTACAGGGGATGGGGGTTGTCTGTCATTTTCCCCTCTGGGGGTCTCCATCCATATATTTGGGGGAGGGGCGGGTTATCTCCATCCTCCTCCTTTATGGAGGGGCCAGGTGGTCTTCATCTTCCTCCTCTGTGGGAGGACCAGGTCATCTCCATCCTCCTCCCCTTACTCAGGGTGGGACCGGGTTGTCTCCGTCACCTCCCTTACTGGGGGTTTCCATTCATCCTTAGCTTTGTGATGAATGTGGTCTCCATCCTCTGCACTGCGGGGGAGTCTCCATACCACTCACCCCATGGGCTTCTCTCCATTTTCCCCTAGGGGATGGTCAGGGGTCTGGGTCGCTTTCATGCCAGGAAGTCCCAGACATGCCTGTAGTTCTCGACCCTGTGGGATGAGTTCTCCATCTTTTTCGCACCATTCGGTGTGGCCGTTGTGGCTTGGGGCCCAGCTGGGTCTGTCACTCCACATCCGTGGAACAGAACGCAGGTGCTGGCTTGAAATTGGCACAAGGGCCAAGCCGCAGGGAGCTGGCTCTGCTGACCATTTTCGCCCAGGCGCCAGCCACCAAGCACTGACCTCTGCCTCCCGATCAGGACCCCTGGGGGGAAGGTGCTTCTGAGCCGGCGCCAGATCTGAATCTTGGCCGGGGAGATCGTGATGTGCCTCTGAGCCGGGGGCTTGGCCAGGAGGGACGCTGCAGCTCCGGAGCGAGGTGCCCGGCCAAAGGCTGGCCCTTCCCGCGCTGGGGGCGCAGAGCCCTTTTGCCTCACGGAGCGCGTTCGTGGAGGGCTGGGAGAGGTGCTCTGAGCCAACAGAGCCGTGCTGCTCAAAGGCTCTGTCTGGCAATGCCCTCGGCCTGCATGAGGCCCGCACGGTGCGTCCGAGGTACCTGGGCCAGAGCTGCTCGCCCGCCAACGGGGCAAAAGCCTGCTCTTGCCGACGCATGGGCGGTAATCCCATACAACTGCTCCGAGCTGTGCGCAGAGGCTCTGCCATAGCGTGAGCCCGCCGGAACAAAAGCTTGAAACGCACGCTCCGAGCTGGGCAGAGCTGCTCCGAGCTAGGGGCAATCCAGCTGTCCTCCGAAGCTGCCGGCAAATAAGATCCCATGCTCCCGCCAGAGCTGCCGGTAATGATCTCCGACTGGCCTCCGACGCACTGTGGGCAGTTCTGCCTCACACCGAGCTGGGGCGCGAAACCAATTCACCTTGGCCGAGTTCTGGAGCAGCAGTGCTGCCCCCATACCGAGCTTTGTGGCCTCCAAACTGAACCTGACTCCGACCGGCGCTGGGGAAGAACTTGCTCCGAGCTTGCCCGCAACAGCTGTCTCCGAGCTGCCGTTAAAACCCCCTAAGCTTACATTCCGCGAGCTGAGCGCACATATGCATGATGCTCCTGCGCTGCCGGCAGAGCTGCTCGCGAGGCCGGGCAAGAGCTTGTCCTCCGAGTCCACCGCGGCATAGGAGCTTGCTCCGAGCTGGGTTAAAACTTGCTCCGAGCCTGCCCCAGGGGATAATAAACTGGCTCCGAGCTGGGCGCACGCAAAGCTGCTCACCGTAGCTAGAGCCCGAGTTTACATGACCTGTCCCTCCGAGCTGGGCAAGCTGCCTTCCGAGCTGGCAGAGCTGCTCCGAGCCGTGGCAGAGCTGCTCCGGAGCCCCCCAGGGCAGAGCTTGCTACTCGAGCCTGCGCCGTTAACTGCTTCCGAAGCTGGCGGAAAACTGTCGCCGAGCTGGGACAGAGCTGTGGCTCCGAGCCGGGCAGAGCATGCTCCGAGCCGCAGAGCTTGCTCGAGCCTCGGCGAAAACTGCTCCGAGGTCTTGCGCCGACGGAGCCTGACTTCCCCGAGCTGAGAGCTTAAGTACACCATGCTCCGAGCCGGGGCAGAGCTGCTCCAGCTGGGTAAAAACTGTGCCCCTTCCCGAGCCGTGGCAGAGCTGCTTCCCGAGTTCTGGGCGGAAAACTGGCCTCCCGAGCTACGCGGCCCAAAGCTGCCATCACCATGCTGCCGGTAAAAACCTGCCCTCCGTCCGCAGCTGGGGCCAAAGCTGCTCCGAGCTGCTGGGCGAGCTGCCTCCGAGACCGGCAGCAGAGCTGCTCGAGCACCGAACCTGGCAGAGCAGCGCACATGCTCCTGAGGCTGGGTAACCAACCCAAACTCCTGTCGATGGAGACCCCCCAGCCATTTTCAAGGCTGAGAAGAATGGAGATGTCCCCAATTATCCTATGGGTTGAGAGAGGCAGGGACACACCCTAGAGTCCCTCCCAAGGATACCCAGGTGCGAGAGGGATGGAGACCCCGTGAGCATCCCCCAGGCTCTGGACAATATGATATGGGGAGAAATCAAATTTAGCAACACATAAAATGCTTTGGCTGATATTTGCTCTCCCAGCGAGTCACTTTTGATGAAAATGCAAAGAAATCACAAATCCCCAGCTATCCCCTGGGGCTAGGAGCTTGGACAGCCTGGGCTTGTCTCCATCCCTCTCATACCTGGGAAGTCCCAAGGAAGTCTCCAATCCTGTCTTGTGGGGGGATGATCAGGGGGTGGTGGTAATCCCTGTCCTTCTCCCCCCAGGATTCTCTATCCCTCAGGCCCTGGGAGATGCTTATGGGTGTCCAGGAGTTTGACTCTGTCTCATTCACCCTGAGGGATCCTCGGTGGGGGTCAACCCAGTGGTAAGAGGGACAGAGACTCCTTCAGTCCTCCCTTGGGGCAGGAGGGACTGAGAGCCATGGAGTGAGAATGACGGAGACAGCCCCTTCATCCTCTGCAGTGACAGGGATAGGGAACCCCCAGTCCCCCACACGCATGCCCTAGG
Source organism: Malurus cyaneus samueli (assembly GCA_009741485.1). Lineage (NCBI taxonomy): Eukaryota > Metazoa > Chordata > Aves > Passeriformes > Maluridae > Malurus > Malurus cyaneus. The sequence continues at coordinate 105,810 of VKON01003655.1, read as the reverse complement.
GTGGAGGATGGAGAGCCCCAAGCATCCCCTGCAGTGAGGAGAGATGCAGACCCACCCAGGCATCCTTTGGAGTGAGAGGGACAAGGACACCCCCCTGCACCAAGCATTTCCCAAGACGAGAGGGACAGAGATCCACTGACCGTCCCCCGGACACTGGACAAAATATAATTGGCAGAAATCAAAATTAACAACGCATAAATTGCTTTGGCTGGTACTTGCTCTCCCAGTGAGTCCCTTGTGATGAAAATGCAAAGAAATCACAAACCCCCATCCTTCCTCCGGGACTAGAAGCACAGACTGCACAGACAGCCCAGAATTGTCTCCATCCCTTTTATACCTGGGAAGTCCCAGGGTCCATCTCCAGCCCTCTCTTGTCGGGGGATGTCCATTTAAGGCAGTGGCCCCCATCGTTCTCACCCCTGGTCCACATCTATCCCTTTTCCACCGGAGATGCTTGGGGATGCTGGGGCGTGTCTCCATCCCTGTCACCCCAGGGGATGGTGTGCAGGTGGGGGGGATCACTGCAGTGATGGTAGGGATGAAGAGTCGTGGGGTGAGAATGACCGAGATACCCCCAGCTCCCCCTGTGGAGAGAGGGACAGAGACCTCGAAGCATCCCCCAGACACTGAAGTTAGAGGGACAGAGTCCCACCCAGGCATCTCCTGCATTGAGGATGGAGACCCCCCGATCATCCTCATGCCGTGGGATAAGAGCAACAGGGACACTCCCCAGAGTCCCTCCCAAGCATATCCTGGTGAGAGAGACGGAGAACCCTAGAGCATCCCCTGGGCACCAGACAAAATTATATTTGAATTTTAATTTTAATTGGCAGTAACCAATTTTAATTGGCAGTAATAAATTTGTAACAGGCTTTGACACATAATTTATTAAAGTGCAAACAAGACCAACTCTGAAGTCAATTGTGTGGATTTTATTTAGCTGTTGGGGGGTGTGGAAAGAAGAGCTGCGTTATTGGAGAGCAGATTAAGCACTCCTTGATCCCCACTCTCTGGATCTTACAGTTTCCCATTGATCCTCTTCTGCTCTGCTCGGTGTTGAGGGTCCAACAAAAAACAGTTCCATGCAGTGATCCCCTCATGTGAGAAAAACCAATAAAATTCTGTAATCATTGGTGGCCATTTTCCACGCTGGGAGATCCAGAGAAGTGGCCAAAGAATGGAACCTCACAAGTCAATTTCATGTTGCAATTAATGTTGTTTTGCAGAAGGGAGAAAAAGTGGGAAGTTCCTGATGTCGACTTGGTTTTCACCCTATGTAATCACCCAGAATGGCAAAAGGAATGTGGGAGGACCCCCTCACTTGAGTATTGTTGAATATTGTAGGAAGTGGTGGCTGAAGTATATTGGGCAATTTGTAAAGAAAGGGGACATTGGAAAAGGGATTGTCCCCAAGCCTGGGGAAATTAGACAGGGAACCTCAATCCAGCTCTTCAAACCATCAAGCTCAAGAGCTTGAGGGAAGGTGAAGAATGCCACAGAAGGGGCTGGTGGAATCATCCCCAGCTCAGCCCTTGGTTCCATTATTGCTGGGGGAGGAAAAGGTCAATGTTTCAATTGCTGCAGGAGCAACCTATTGGGTACTGAATATGAGCAGAGGAAACAGGACTGACACACACTGTGGAGCACAGAATATTATTTTCTTGATATGTGTTGTATCTAGATAAAAATGATGAATAATTGCATATTTATAATAATAAAAACTCTCTGTTGTTAACCTCTGGGAAGGGGAATGTGGTCTTAAAGTCAGCGCAAGATTTGAGCAGATTACAGAATGTAACTTGTATAAGAGCTTTTTTTGCCAGCCCCAACCTCTGCAGAAAATCCAGTTCTGCAGAGAACTTCAGTCAGGAATTTGATGAAAAGCTGGGCACACATGGGAAGGAAAGAGTACCAATGTGTCTTAGTTTGAGACAATTTAAAGGAGAATTTAATAACACGAATAACCTCCTTTAGGGTTTCAATAATCCCTTTCCATCAATAAGAAGTGAATACTAAGAAATGAAAGTGAAAAAAGCAGTTTATTGGCAAACAGGTGGGAAAAATAAAATAAATAATAGCTGGATATCCAACTGACAGAGCTCAGCGTTCCACCGGAACTGAGAGAGACCTGAAATGCCAGAAGATCCCCGTTTTTCCCGACTCTAGGTACAGGATGGCCCTCGCTCCCTCTAGGGGAGTCAGGATCCTCGCGGAGCAGCGCGGCTGCACGGAGGGGCTGCAGTGCCACCCCCACGGCTCCAGGGGGCGCTGCCCCTCAGGCTGATCCAGCGTGAGCCTCTCCATGGGGGAGAGGGGCTGCAGTGCCACCCCCACGGCTCCAGGGGGCGCTGCTCCTCAGGCTGATCCAGCCTGAGCCTCTCCATGGGGGAGAGGGGCTGCAGTGCCACCCCACGGCTCCAGGGGGCGCTGCTCCTCAGGCTGATCCAGCCTGAGCCTCTCCATGGGGGAGAGGGGCCAGAGGCAGCCTCGGGCAGAGAGAGAAGGTTTCTGTTTTACCCTGGCTCTCACATGTTCTGTGCGATGTCCTGGCAATTGTAGCAGCAGCCGAGGCTTCAGTAAGCAGCCGGGAGGTGCTTCCTCTGGAGAGAGGGAGGAGGTGGTGGCCCGGATTTCCCCTGAGACACCCACACCGATGGTGAGAATCTCTCCTGGTGAGGGCGGGTGTTGAACAGTGGGAGTTCACAGGCCACTCATGTGAGCAGTGGTTTGCCTGCAGCAAGGAGAAACAGCAAGGAAAGTTCTGCAGCAGCAGCAAGTCCTCTAAACAGGAGAAGTCCAGCACCAAGCACCACAACCGTCTCCCCTCCAAACCACCCAAAGACTGAACAACCCCAACTAAAAACTGCCAAAACCACACTGCTTCCCCCACCCCCTGTCCCTCTCACAAAGAACCATTACAACGGTAACCCAAGGCACTGGCTACATCTTTTGTCTTTTAAATCGATGTCCATTTGTGTCTCTATGACAACAAATGGGAAGAAAATTCCCTGAAGAAAAAGTAAACCCATCCCCAACATTATCCACCCCAATTTTTTCGCCATACCAACATGCTACATCACACTCAGACTTTGAAACTATATACATGCATGCATTGTCCTAATTTTGTACATGTATAAATGCAGATATGGACACAGGCGCAGTGTCATAGACAATTCATCCCAAAATAAGGTCCCCTTTTGAGATATGCATCATGTTTCTCCACCTTTCTGCATCACCCACCAAGTGCAACCCAGTCCCTCAGCAAAGACAACCCCCAAGTTGAGTTTGTCTTGCTCGAAGCAGAATTAATACAGTCTTTCCTAAAATATTTTTCATATGCATCACCAGATCCTTGTCTCCATCTGTTGTACACAGGGGTTTGGGTTGGGCAGGGCCAGCTCGACTGGTGGAACCTGGTATAAACTAACCATGGTAGCCTTTGCTAAATACAGATCCCACTGCTTGAAGGTCCCACCCCCCATTACCTTCGATGTTTTTTTTAGGAGGAGTCCTTTGCACTGCACAACTTTCCCAGCAGTTGGTGCATGATAAGAAATGTGGTGCACCCATTCAATGTCATGTTCTCGAGCCCAAGTGTTTATAAGGCTGTTCTTCAAATGAGTACCGTTGTCCAACTCAGCTGGGTACCATGGTACCACGAGTATTCTCTCAGGGGTGTTCTCCCATGGGTACCATGCCTCCACTTGCTTTTCAAGGCCCAGGATGGTGTTCTGGGACGTGGCGTGAGGCACAGGGTAGGTCTCCAGCCATCCATTGGTTGCTTCTACCATTGTGAGCATGTAATGCTTGCCTTGGCAGGTTTGTGGTGGGGTGATGTAATCAATCTGCCAGGCGTCCCCATACTCACCCCCCATACCACAGGGGCTTCACCCACTTGGCCTGCTCAATCACAGCCCACATCTCACAATCATGGATAACCTAGGAGATGCTGTCTGTGGTTATCCAGACAGCCACCTTCTCGTGCCCACTTATAGGTGGCATCTCTGCCCTGGTGTCTTGAGGCATCATGGCCCCATCAAGCCTGAGAAAACTCTTCCTTTGTGTTGCCAACTCTAATCTATCTGTGACACCTCCATTTTTACAGCCTGATCCACCCGTTCGTGTTTGCGGTGCTGCTCATAAGCCCAGCTCTTGGGGACATGGCCATCCATATGACAGATTTTCATGGTCAGCTTCTCTACCCAAGTGGCAATGCTTTGGCCATTCTTCAACAGCCCAGACTGGTCTTCCTCTATGCTGCTAAATGGCCTTTTCCCACCTTTCCAGCCATCCCCACAGAGCATTGGCTACCATCCACGAGTCAGTGTAGAGGTAGAGCTTTGGCTGTTGCTCTCATTCAGCAATATCCAGGGCCACCAGGATGACTTTGAGTTCAGCAAGTTGGCTCGATCCATCTCCTTGTTCAATAGCTTCTGCCACTTGTCGTGTGGGGCTCCATACGGCTGCTTTCCACTTTCCATCCCTTCTGAGATGCCCTGATGTTTAATGGGCCCATCATCCTAGAAGAAGCTCACCCTTTCTCTCCCAGTCTAAGTCCACCTGAGTGTGAGGAAAATTAATCCACAAGCACCAGAGGTTTATGTCTAAAAAGGAGACAGAGGAGTCCCACAACTTTATTCATTAATAAAGGGAGAGGTCATGGGCATTTCCCATGGGGTCTCTCAAATTGCTAGAGGACGCAATAGAAATTATCCCAATTTTCCAGCTGCAGTTCCCTCTCTTTTTCCCCATTGGCTGAGGTACTTGAGAGGGGCAGGCTCCCAGAAACGCCTAATGCAACCCCCCCTTCTAATGTACATTTCCCTTTTAATGTACATCTCTGTGTCTCTGCTCTTGTAGTTTATTAACATAGTCAGGGGTAAGTCAATCAGTGGAATTCCTATAGAAATCCTTCCTATTGTTTCCTTCTATCTCCCAGTATCGGCCTTATCTTACCCTCAGAGTCAGAGTTTGTTTGTAAAGACACTCCCTTCTCATTCCTTTCAATATAAAAACTCATTTGCAGAGAGCGTTGGAGTGTGATTGAGCGTTGGCTTTTTGGAGTTGCTTTATTTCTGTGTGCACGGCTGAGATCGAATTTTTAGACTTGAAGCGCCCTCTTGTGTCAGTTTTAGTGATTGCAGGTTTGGCAGTTCCCCTTCTTTCAACTCCCCTCCCCCCCCATTCTGTTACAAACCTGCAAATACCATTATGAGGTTCAGAGGTAATAGCTTGTATATTTGTAATTATTGAATATGGGACTGGTTACTTCTAAAAACTAAAGTGGGATATTCTAAATTCTCTTTTGAAATGTATATTGAATAACTGGAAACAGATAGGAGGGGACCCACCAAATAAACATCGATGAAACCAATATTGTAGTCAGCGGTGGCCAGTACACAAGCTAAACTAAGTGGCCAGAAAATAATACCTTAGTTTATAATACCCTTTTGCAGCTGATGTCATTTTGTAGAAGAGAAGGGAAATATAGAATGAATTGCCTTACACGGATTTGTTCTTTTATTTGGAAAACCATCTGATATTGAAAAAGGAGTGCCCAGTGGTGGGTAAACCTGGGGTAAACAGAAAGTGTCTCATGACCTGGTAGAGGTAAAGGTACCTTTCTCCCTGATTGATCTTGATGCATGGGTGAGATGCCTCACCTCTTCTCTACAGAGAAGATCCAGAGAGAATATCTAAAGTATTTGAAACCATTCTTGAGACCCGCAACACAGATTGAGGGGATATACAAGTTCTGCTAAATAACCTTAGCAGATTCTACAGAGAGACAGTATTCCAGACTACTAGGGGAGAGGTGGACAGGATAGACACAGACAGCAGGAACCATTGAAGAGCACTTTCCCTCCCTGGACCCCCACTGGGACCCCCCCATCAGGGAAGGGAAGGATGTCCTGGGACAATTGCAAAAGTGGATTTATTAGGTTTTAAACATGCAATGCCAAGGGCAATCAATTGTTCTAAACTTTATGAGTTGAAACAAGAATCTCATGAGATTCTGACTGAATTTTCAGAACACCTAAGGGCAACTGCCAGGAGATACACTAATACTGATCCAGGAAAACCAGAGGAAGCTGTGCAGCTAGCTTCCATGTTTATAGGGAACCCAGCACCAGGTATTAGTAAGAAGCTGGAAGAAGCAGATTCCCGGGACCTAGGGAAATATGACCTGGATAACTTTTAATAATAGGGGAAAAGAGGAAGACTATAAGATCTGGGAGAAAGAAAAGGAGAAGGAGAAAAAATAAAAGAAACAGGAAATGGAGAGGGAGAGGAGTCATAAGAATGCAACACTAACAGCAGCCCTACAGGGGGAACCATTATAGGCAGAACAGAGAGGGGGCCACCCAGGAGGATTGAAGTTGGATTAAGATGCTTATTGTAAAGGGTTTGGGCACTGGGGACTGGAATG